>OMLF01012311.1:5737-26554 GCA_900302615.1 Holocentrus rufus | reverse complement strand
AAACGCAGTGCGGACGCCCAGCTGCTCAGCCGAGTGCCATGAAACTTCTCACACCACTACAATCTACAGCAAAGAGCTTTCATCAAGCCGCTCCAGACCCCTACTCACACACACACACACACACACACAAAAACACACATACCGTAGGCCCACACGCAAACACACATTCTCACTGCTAACACCCACGCTCATTACTTTTCTTAAACGATCATAAAAATGTCCGACAACATTCTTGCATCTGTATATTGTTTCAGCTGAATCTACATTGTACAGTATATCATTTCAACAATATCACTGTAAATGTAAAATACAACAGTGTGTATTCTCATGTATGCAAGTGTGTATGTGTGAATGCAAGTTAAACCTTGTCTGGTGTGTGTGTGTGTGTGTGTTTGTGTGTGTGTGTGTGTGTGCGTGTGTGCGTGTGTGTGCATGTGTGCAAAAACTGGGGTCTGTGAGTGAGGTGCTGTGATGCGGGGAGTCCATGGGAGAGCTTGATGAAATGCCTCCCCGTACTCAGGGTGCCATGCGATCAGCACAGCGCTCGTGCACAAACACAATCTAACCTCTCCATCTCCGGCCTAGTGGCCCAGCGTCCAACCCCGACACAGGACATAAGGAGAAAACACAGTTAGCAACACTCCTACTGCTGCCTGCAAACTATGGACAGCCGGTTACACTGCCACTGTAGGCCTTCAGAAATGTCCTGGAGTGGGACATTCTGTGTGTATAAATCTATTTATCTATATCTATATATAGATAGGTATATATGGATATGTAGATATATAGACATATACATACTGTACAATATATATTAATTAACTATTTTTATGTGTACATTTTAATCATTTTAATTGTTTAGCTGATGCTCTAATGCAGAGCAAATTGTTACATGAGTGTTACTATGGAATAAGCTTAAATTCCTCAATCAGCAACACAACAGGAAACCAATATAAGGATTCCCCTGAGAACAGACACCAACATTCACTAGACTGATGTGGGACAGAGAAGTGGGAGGAAAGGGGATTTTATTTGAGTAACCTCTCTGCTTCCTTTCCCTGCTAGGAATGGGAGGTGTTAGTGAATTATTCATTATCATTCATTATTAGAGTTTAGTTTCCAGCTTAAGGTATGGAGTAAGTATTTAAAACATCTTATCCAATAGTGGAAGGATATGTTGACTTGGCCGTGTGTCTGCCTGTCCGTTCTCACCTTGCTCATCTTGCTCTTACTGTCAGCAGTGAGGAACGACATGTTGTTGATCTCATTCATCACCACAAAGTTCTGCTCCTCTCTCTTGAAGTTCTGTAATGAAGAGGGAGAGAAAACTCATGAGCGAGCCAGATGAGAGAACCACGGAGATTAAGGGAGGCATAGAGAGGAAGACAGGACACTCACATGAGATTTGGACCAGAAAATGAAGACCTCTCCCACCATCCTGAAGAGCTCCTCTGCGTCTGGGTCTGGACAGGTCAACCACCTCGCCCTGGATTAACAACAAGGGATTAACTCAGTACAAATACACCAACAGGAGGAGGAGGAGGAAGAGGAAGAGGAAGGAGGAGGAGGAGAAGGAAAAGAAGAAGAAGAAGAAGAAGAAGAAGAAGAAGAAGAAGAAGAAGAAGAAGAAGACTTGGAGTGATTTCAGCCACCTGTTGTTGTCCACGTAGCGGATGAGCAGAGGGTAAAGGGCATACAGGTCGCGACACAGCACAGCGAACTCATCTCTGATGGTCCCGTCTTCACTGTCCACCTCCGTCTTGCCCTCCATGCGCAGCTGCTCCTCTTCGGCCACCACTTTCCCCGAGCGCTTCTTCAGCTTCTCCATGGTGGGGATGAAGTGGGATTTCAGCATCTCTGGCCGCGCCCTGCTCACAATGGGCTGGGCAAACACTGGACACGGGGACCAAAGGGATCCATGGTGATCAAATAAAGCTAAATAAGCTAGCTAACGAACTAACAGATCAATTTTGCATTTAGTTATTACCTAAATGCAAAATCAATCTGATGTATCTGAGGAAATCATCAGTTCCATGTCACAAACAGAAACATCACAGAAATGAACGGCGCCTTTTCAAAAAAACTCTTCACAGCCACATTACCTGTCAAAGCCCTGTACTGTCTAACTCACTGACCTGCCAGTCTCTTCATCCAGGAGGCCTCATCGATACCAAGGTTGTTGACCACAATCTTCATGATGCTGCCCAGCAGCTGGTTGAGGTGTTCGGATGTGACAGACGTGCAGATCTGGCCCTCCTGCTCGGGGAAGTTCTCCGGGCCTCTCTCCCACCACCGGGGGAGGTAATTACACAGCATGGGCAATGTGATCTCAATCACATGGGGCATCTCAGTGTAGCGAGCCCCAGACTCGGCCAGGTCACTGATTTCCTTCATCAGGATCTCCAGCTCTGGGATGTCAGGGCACAGCTCCTCGACTTGGTTGGGGAGGCCAAGAACTGAGAGAAGAAAAAGGAGCAAAAACAAAAAAATGAGAGGACACTGAATTACTAAAACATCCCTATTACTTAATTCCCAGTGAAATATTTGATTGATGCTGTGCTGTGGAGCAAAGCAAGACAGAATGCTGAAACCCACTGGATCTCTCTCGGGGCGTCTTGGTGGTGTAAACAGAAAACGTGTTGAACTCATTCAGCACCGGCTCCAGGAACGCCACTGGCATCGCAGCTGCTAAATGGGCCAAACACTCGCCCAGAGCTGGTCGCTGTCTGCACACAAGAGAGACGCCACAAAATCCTCTCAGAAAAAAAAAATCAATGCACAATCAAAGACAGCAAGCATGCACAGGCAATCAAATCCCAAAATAATGTAAAGCGCAAAGCAGGAACCTCATGTTCCCACTGGCAACAGCAGTAGTTTAATCTCCAAATTCATCACCCACTTTTCATATTTCACCTGACAATTGCACTTTTGGGACAGAATACAACCTCAAAACGATGATGAATTATTTACCAAACTTCCTGGTGGTAATGCATTCACATCTACTCACTTCTCTGCATGTGGGGTCTTCACAGTACCCAAAGAGTAGATGCTGCACATGATACGGTAGCAGGAGATCTGCAAGTCGTCCACTGACGGAGGAGAGAGATAAAGTGTTAGCCATGCATCAGTTCTCTGGGTGACTGAGTTAAGGAACAGGAAAGGCCAAATGTTGAGGCATGAAGTCAAAGGAGAACTCACAAATGACGTCATCTCCAAACTGGTGCTGGGCGATGTGGTCGAACAGCGAGGTGAGGACGGGCAACAGGGCGATGGTGGTGTAGTTGATGTTCTGTGACACACCCTTTACCTGCTTGCCGACACACACACACAGATCAGCTTTAACAAAATTTGTGCTTGGATAAAGAAACAAGTCGATGGAACATGCCTGATGTGTCTGACCTGGTTGCGACTGGACACTTTGCCCAGTTTCAGATTCTCAACCATCTTCTCAATGTCGTCTGCCGCGCTCTCAAAGAACTGACGCAAGCCCGCCTTCACAATCTCAGGGCCCGATTTCATCACAGTCCTTGGAGAGAGAGCGAAAGCAAAAGAATAGGCAAAGAAACATCTCATTTTAAGTTCAGCCGTTATCAAAGACGGCTTGAATACATAGCCACTGGGGTGTGATATGAATAGATTGTGGGTCCTTGTTACCTAGCATCCAATGATCGTGACAGGATGTGCAGACAGTTGACCACCGCGCCTGCATCCGTTCCTGATAACAGCAGAATAAAAGATATGTTATCACAGCTGTCCCCCAAATCTCTAAAGGAGCCTAATCAATTTACTGCAATGGTCATTTTCATTTGGCACACAATAATGAGTCTTATTGAAAAAAGCAAACATTTCATTCAGTTCCATTAAGGTATGTTAGAAAACGTTGACCAAAACCAACAAAGTTAACAGAAACCATTCATTTTTAATTATCACAGAAATACTTAACTGAGATAAGTTAAACAGTTTATTCAGGTACACTTCTTATTAAGTGTATTTGATCATCTGTAGTATATCCTCTTAACTCACTCCTTAAAGGGATAGTTCACCCATTTTGAAAAACTTGACATTATTTCACTTACCCCCTAGCTGTTATGTCGGACAGTGGTGGTGCCGTCTTCCTCTCATCGTTACAGAGTACCGGACACTAGCTGAATCGTCCAAATGCTAACCGTTAGCCACCTGCCATTGAGTTGTACTTCCCCCGGCTAACATTCTGAAAAATAACTGCCTTAATCCACTCCAGTTGATAAATAAACAAAGTTTGTGTTTTATGGTGTATGTCAGAATTTTTGTAATCCGAAATCTTGTAAAAAAAAAAAAAAAAGTTGACTGAAACAAAAATCAACAGTAGAACTATTTTCTTGTGTGGCAGCCCTCTGTGCTGGACGTGCTAGCTAAAATGCTACCTCCTCCTAGCTAACATTCGAAAAGTAACTGTCCAGCACAGAGAGCTGCCACACAAGAAAACAGTTCTACCATTGATTTTAGAAGTTTTTTTTACACCATTTCAGATTACAAAAATCCTGACACACAACATCAAAACCAAACTTTGTTTATTTATCAACTGGAGTAGATTAAGGCAGTTATTTTTAAGAACGTTAGCGGGGGGGAAGTGCAACTCAATGGCAGGTGGCTAACGCTAGTTGGTAAGTTTTTCAAAATGGGTGAACTCTCACTTTAAGTATGATACCCACATTTCAACACTTGAATTCGGTGGATTGGTTACAACAGTGCATTTTTTTTTCTTTGGTGGTCACGTGGTACTGGTGAGCGGAGGGGTTCATTTGAGCCAGGCTGAGGGTATAATAACTCAGTGCGAAGTGCCTTCCAGTGTCCAGTGACCATCGGTTACATAAGGGTGACTGAATCTAAAAACTATTACAGACACATGGTGGTGAATGAGGAGGAGAATGAGGATAAAGCGAATACTGCCTCAAACCAGCCAGGCCCTGAATGAACGCATCACGGAGCTGCAGTACAGTACCGTCTGTGGATGCCTGACACCATTACAAACACTCATGCTCAAATCACTCTCTGCACTTTGTGAGTGACATTTTGAGATGTTTTTTTTTTTATTCCCAGGCTTAAAAAGCTCACAACAAACAACCAGGAGAACACCAGGCTGCAGAAAACACCAAAGCCGAGCAGAAGCAGAGCTAAAGAGAGAGAAGCGTTAGAAGAGAGGAGGGGAGGGGGAGGGGGGAGTCCAGCAAGGAGGAGAGAGTGTGAGAGTGGAAGGATAAAGGTGAATTCTGTGATACAATGCTGATTAGTATGAAAATATGAAGAAAAAAGAGAGAACAAGCTAGAGAGAGAGAGACAAAAGATAGATACAGAGGGATCGAGATGGTGACAGGGCAAAAACGCCACCATGCAGGTTCCTTACCAAAAAGAGAAACTCTGTGTCTCACCAAAGCAGCCAACTTACAGAAGATACTGAGGTAGGAGGAGAGAAGAGGAAAGGGAAGGGGAAAGGGAGGGAGGATGGGAGGGAGGGAGACAGAGCAGGAAGGACGTTTTTGAAGTGACACCAAAGCAAAAGGGAGGTCAAAGGGAATTAAGGATATTGCATAAAAGAGTAGACAGAGAGAGATGGAGAGACATGGAAGAGGGGGATATTGAGAGGGAAGAGGACAGACACTATCACACGCAAAAGTACAGTGCTAAAAGGTACATGGTAGAGAGTTTAAGGCCAAATTATTCAAAGAAAAATACAGCTGTTCTGAAGTTGTGAAGCGCTACCTACCTTGCAATCATCTCCTTCTCCTTATTGGAGGAATGGCCTCCACTGCCCAGGACTTTAGCAGGAGTGGAGAGGAAGTAGAGGCAGTGGTTCTTGAAGTACTGATTTATCAGTGGCAAGAGAATCTGTAAATAGACATCAAAGAGTAAATCATGAAAAAAGTCAGGAAAAGGAAAGAAAAAAGACATGAGACAAGTTGGTAATGACAAGAAAAACATCAAAGGAGTAAATAATGATACATATTTATGGCTGTGCAAAATAATCCCTTTTGTTTTAAGATTATAATGAGCTATGCTTTTTGAACCTGCTGAACCTGCTGATACCTGAGCAGAATACAATACAGTCATTAAATTGGATATACAGTCAGTCCTAGAGAGACACAATCACACCTCTGGACAGGCCATGTCTTCCTGACATCGTGGGGAGGAAAAGGTGTGAATAGGGAGAAAAACCTTCAACCGGAACACCAGGATTAAAACCATCAATTCTTTCCAAAGTGTCTTTGAAGACGACTCTGAATCCATAACCAGCTCTAGGGCTGTGCTTCTGCCTTGTAAATGGGATGAATCGGGACGAGCAGAGGGAGAACTAAAGCATCACGTATCTCACCTTGGCAAAGAATTTGATCTCCTGTTCATGCGGCGATTTCTCCACTCTGCCGCTGCTAACCACAGCCTCTGTTAAAAAAACAAAACAAAAGAAAAAAAAAACCCCAGAAAAAGTCAGTCCTCAGGCCAAAGGTACCATTGCCTTGGAGTAAAGAACGCATGCCTACACTATGAATTGCTCTGCGCCAATCAGAAGCCTGGACTAAGTCCCTGAAGTCACAGTACCAAGATGGGCGATGAACTCCTGTGCAATGTCCATCCATTTGAGAAGCTTCTGGAGGAAGCCGTAGGCAAAACGCTTCTCAATGGAGGAAATGTCCTGCTCCATGTCCTTCAGACCCCTGATGATAAAGAAAAGAGGGCATTTTAGTAAGTAAGGAGAAGAAATCCTTGCCAAACTGGTTTATTGTAGGGTGCAGTCTAGTATTTACCTTGTCACAGCATATCCATTGAGCTGGAGGAATTTGAGCAGGTCCTGGGCCTTCTCCCTGTCCCTGGCCTTCTCCTTGGCTGTCAGGGTGTCATAGGGCACGAGCAACGGGTGGGTGCCGCCGCCTAAGAGAGGCACGTGCGTCATTTTCAGAATCAACAGACCGAGAACCAGAAAACATCGCTGGCAACTCGGCTAGGGATGCATGCTGGTTGGAAACCCACATTACCTTTAGACTGTAGCTCCATCTTCTTCTTCCGGCCCCAGGTGTTGTGGTAGTTCTCAGCCAGTTGCTCAGCCATAGACTGCAGACAGAGTGAGAGTAAAGTCACTGAAGTTAATCTGCCGACCTCCTGCCACATGCCTGACCCAAATGTTGCACTTAAAAGGTCCTACCTGCAGCTCTCTGGAGAGGGCCATTCCTGAGATGTCCACTGGCTGAGGGCTGTAGCCGTGGCTCGGGTCGTACGTGGCCTGCAGACAGAAAGACAGCACATAGGACAGTGGTTTCCAAGGTACGGTCTGGGGACCTCCAGTGGGTTCCAGGAGGTCTCCATAAAAGGGGTTAGTGTAATTTTACCATTATGTCACTCTCTAGAAATTATGAGAGAATATATAAGCCGGTTTAGTTCAAAGGATTTACTCTCACAATATAAACAGTTATGAAATTCAGCCATAAATCATCTCAGACATTGAGGAACTCCTAATAATGAAACAATGAGATTTCATGGCTCAACCATAGCAATGGCCAACAAGTATGCGATGTGAGCTTTTGTTTGCTTGCCTAGAGCATTAGAGGCAAGTCTTATTATTTTCTCCCCCTTTCTAGTCCTGGAGGACCAGAACCCAAAAATATTTGATCATGACAGTAAGAGGTATATATTTGGTTTCAAGTCTGTTTAAACCAGTGACAGATTTGATGTTGCTCCTGTGAAAATCGATCACCTGCAGTGAGTCTGATCAGGCAGCAGAGCATCACCAGTCCAATACAATACTGAGCTTTTATCTTTCTGGATCTTTGCTGATCTTCTCTCCTGTACCTGAGCAGTTTGGGAGATCTTGCGTGTGGCGGCCTTCTTCTCGACCTCTACCTCCCCGTCCCGGGCTTTCTCCAGGGTCCACTCCCACGCCAGCATGGCTTTGATGGATTCTTTGATGGGCCAACGATAGATCTCCTTGTCCTGAGCCACACAGAGAAATGAAAGTAAAAGTTAGGCTCCTGTGCTGCTTTAAGTGGACTTGTAAAGACATCAAAGCCCATGAAATCTGAAATGATCCGAATCAAAATCCCTTCAATTCACCAAGCACTGCAGGACAGATACACAGCAGAGAAGTGCACGATAAAAGATAACACAACCTCACATACGGTATATTGCAGAAAAGACATTCCAGAAGATGCTAAACAAAACGAAAACACACTCTGAGTAAATGTTCAAAGCCAAAGAAATGTAAAGGTGAAGCAGAATTAGCATAGTCAGAAGTGCAGAGTGCAACCAGGATGATAGATGGACTGAGCAGTTCAGAGCCCATGTGCAGATTAGGAGACACAAAACAGATAATTAAAGCTCATCACCTTTTCAGAGAAGGTCTTGTACGGCCGGAGCATCGGGTGGGTCTTGGCATTCTCATCAAGCGCCTCTCCGTAGGTCCAGTTGTTCTGGATCTGAAAATTGATAGGATCGTTGACACAGCAATTAAAAACCAGTGCTTTAAATATTAAATCAGGAACTGATTTACGTCAGATGATGGACAATTTGCATTAACTGACCTTTTCAAAGGCCCATTTGTCATGAGTGTGCTCTGCATACTTGTTGATGAAGGGATCCAATCTCTCTGGGATGATCGTGCTGTAAATGAACAAATCCATATTTTATATTGATCACACTGTAAATGATGTGACAGCTGAGAAACATTTCATAATCGCGGACAAGCCTGTGAATCATCAGATGGAAAAATACTGTCACTGCACATTGCTACTCTATAAACACAACACGTCCACCCAGAGACCTTCGCCACAGCAATGGATTATTTTTCTCGTTAATTTAACTAGAAACCAGACATGGCTGCATGTTCCAGCACTAAAGGATTAGCCTGCCGTAACATTCATATCTTAAAACATTTCTTTCAGAACGATAAAATATTTAAAATTCGAATTTCAACTTTTACCATAAGAGCATGAGGATTTGTCCTTCCAGAGTGTCTTTGAGGAAGACTCTGAATCCCTAACCAGCTCTGGTTCTGCTTTGTAAATGAGCCTGAGCCATTTTAGTGCTGCTCACTAATGAAGGACTTCATAGTTCACACAAACCCATAATGAGTATCTTCCTGTATGGTATATAGAATAACAATATAGAATAATATAAGGGTATAACAATATAATGTAGGTACCAAGTGCAATAATTCTTTTGGTATATACCGATTGCTGATATATGCTTATTGATAAGTTACACTGAAGATTAATCAAATCTATAATTAAGTATTTACACAGTATTAATGTGTGCAGTCATTTCCATAGATTAATAACCCTGGAATAAGATCATTATGTGACTTCTTTGGCAACTAATTTGAACTGTTTTTGTATTCTCACTTGGTGGTCTCCACTGGTTTGGGATCAAAGTTGCCCTCAGCGTCTACAGAGGCCTTCTTCTCAGTGTGGGAAGAATAGCTGGCATCCACATAGTCAGGAGGGATGGCTCCTGCTATGGCACAGATGCAGGGCATGGCGATCTTGAAGAGCTCTGCATCAAATTTCTGCAATCCATACAAAGTTCGAGTTAATAATGCTGAAACTTTGATGCCTGTGTGAAGATAATAATTCTGCATGAGGACATCAGGGGATCCAGCTCACCTTGTGTGCCAGAGACTCAAAGATTCCCCAGAAGAGTTTACGCGAAAGATGCAGCTCTTCCTCTGAGGTCACGCCGAAATTAGCCCAGCCATTAGGTAAGCAGTAGTACTTCCAGCAGCGCTCGTAGTGATTGGTCAACAGCTGAAGTAATGAAGAAAAAGGGAAATAAAGTGTTATAGATATAGCACATATTTCTAATTTAGTAATCCATATTTCAGCAGGCAGCCATGGCTTCTGATAACATTCGTATGTAAAAATACACAACAACTGAAACCTGATCCACATATTAGCAATCCGTATGTCTTCTCTACATTTTCAATCAATACAGTCTGCTTTAAACTGACAACAGCATGTTTGTACAGTCTCACAATTGTTCACACTCTAATTTACAGTTTTATTGTTTTGATTATTTTTCTAATGTTTCTTACTGCTTGTTTTACATTCTATTTGTGTGGTTATGTTCTATTTGTCATTTTCCCCACTGGATGATGTTATTTATGCTGCTACAATGACCTAATTTACCCAAAGGAATCAATAAGATTTCATCCTGTCTTACTTTAAATCAATAAAATCCGTCTGGTAACCCGGCAAATGGAATTCATGCTGACAAATGGAAGGTTGGAAAGAAAAGAAAAGAAAAGAAAAGAAAAGAAAAGAAAAGTCAAACCTTAAGAGGCATCTTGGCATATTCATTGAGGATAGGCACATCAAATACCAGCCGTCTAAGCAGATGCTGCAGCATGGAGGGGCGAAGGTACCTGCAAACATGCAGAGTAAATATTAACTGTATGTACACCATTGCTGAAGCTACATCGATCATCAATATTGCTAGATTAACATTTAGATAATGAGTTCACTGCTGGATCCTCTAAGAATCAGAACACGAGGTGCGGACTGACTTGCAGAGGGACATGAGGCACTCCTCGATGACGTCCCTCTGAGCCTTGGTGAGCGCTCGGCCACGGGACAGGCGGTAGATGGTGTGGAGCATGGAGTCGATCATGATGGCGCGGTGGTCCGTCCCAGCAAACAACGGGGCGCATTTGGTGAGCAGCGGCAGCACAGCGGAGCACAGGTAGCGGTTCAGCGCCAAGGCCATCTCAGTGGTGCTGAAAGCCACCTACAGACAGAGAGGGACACATTAAAACTTCTGCAGATTACCGTTTACAGATTCCAGATTCCAGATCAGAGAATTGATGCTAAAGATTTCTGGAATGGATCTGAGGAGCTGACAAAAGTGAAATTATTCTCTCCATTTTTTATTATTTTTGTAGTCTGTTTGCCGGCTCACCGTGTCCAGGGAGGCTGCAGCCCTCATGTCAGGCAGGAAGCCGACCTCCAGCACATGAAGCAAGAAGTCCTGGTTCTCAATACCGTACACTCTGTCAAGGAACAGCACCATGGAGGCCTTGTGGTCTGGTACGAAGCTGGCCGACATCTTAGGCTCAACAATGTGACCATCTGGAAAAAAATTATATGATTAAATACACAAAACGGAAGCCCAAAAACATCTTTTCCCCCTACAAATGTTTTTAACCAGTTTGTTCCTACATGTTTTCCACTTTGAGTCTAACCTTTGCCGTAGGCCGGAATCTGCACAGGCAGGCTGATGACTCCCACCAGATCCTCTATGGGCACCAGAGACCTCAGGATGGCCCTGATCCTCAACGCTTCGCCCTTTCCTGCTTGGATCAGCTGCAGACATGAACATTTAAGACAGATGAGACCTCTAAATGGCGCTCGCTCTCTCTCTGACCTAGCTCACCGCTCATCAACCACCCACCACTGTTTATGGAGGCTTATGAGAAATCGATGGCGTGGAAAAGCCATTCAACTCACATGCATCTCCGGGGCGCAGCGGCCCAGCAGATCAATGAGGGCCGAGTAGAAGGACATGATGGCATTTCCCAGATGGACGCGGTTCTCCTCCTGCTGCTCCTCACCGCCAAACCTTTCAATCAGAAAATGAGGAGCAAAAACTTAGCGGCTGCGTGTGAGAAAGTAACTCAATTTTTTTGTTTTTTTTGTGTGCTTTCATAGATTATTGCTCTTTTTCCTTAAATCTTCAGAATAGCATTTTGCATAATAGGGTTCAATTGAGAGTTCAAAGAGTTCTTATGTGTTAAATTGAAAAAGTACATTTTGACAAAACTTTTATGTCTCCTGTGAAGTTGAATAAGCCGTGCAGTTGGTCACAAATGGGTAGGTAAGAGTTAAAACACAAAATAAGCTATCCATGCTTTAAAAAAAGACCTTACAGAGTTTTAAATTTCAAGCATCATTATTTCAAGTGCCGTTACTCACATGAAGCGTCTGTCTTTTTTGACAGTGGGTCCGTCTCTGGCGGGATCCTCAGAGATCTTGATGGCCTCTTCGATGGCGGCCAGCAGACCGTTGCCTCCCTCTCCTCTCAAGGCCGGACCGAAGCACTCGGGACGACGGATGAGCAAACGTACCACAACGTTGGCATTCTCCTCCACGCTCTCTCCTGTAAGCATCAGGGGGAGGGTGTTAGTAACAATTATTGCTTAGAAAAGCATGCAAATAAAGCATGTGGGTAACCACGTGTCGTGTGTGAAGCAGCTGACCGTTGACAAAGACGGCAAAGCGGAGGAAATCCAGGTATCTCTCTCCTCCACAGGGGTTCCAGCCGATGTCGGGGTAGCCCTTAGACAGGAGCATGGGGCACATCCGCAGCCCACAGCCCGCTAAGTACGTCACCACCTACATCATCATGCATATCAGACCAAGAGAGTTCATGAGTTAACAAGTCCCATGTAACCTTTCTGGTATTTCTTCTTTATTTCTGAGAAAAGTATGTTGTATGTTGTTTAGTAGCATTTGTGCAGATAATTTTCTTCTTCATATATGCTGGGTTCGTACAGCCTCCTGAACATAAAATTCAAGTCCTTTTCAAGCACTTTCAAGGTACCTAAACCAAAATTTCCAGACTCTCAAAGCCGTTATTATCCTTTATTGAAAAATAAAGTTTACAGAATTCCTTTATACCCACACTAATCAATGTATATTGTCATTGTTCATATTAACTTTGATTGTAGTTTTGATCATGATTATTTAATGCTTGCTTATTTCTAGAGTACGGGATGGTTTCAAATATTAAAAGGAGTATATTTGAACTCAAGCACATTCCTGACCATGAAAATATAACGGTTAAAATCAAGCAATTTCCAAACTTTCAAGACTTTGTATGAACACTGTATATGTTTATTTTTATTTTCACCAACCATTTCCAGGTCCTGCTCTTGCAGAGCCAAGGCCAGCTCGTTGTTGTCAATGCAGGAGGCGGCAGCCACGTCCAGAGGGGTCGAGCCACGCATGCCTGCAAACAGGATATAATTGCATTGAGCCTCTGTTTGTTTGTTTTTTCAACACATACTGTACAGTACAGCAAACAGTGAGCGGTCTGTGTCCTCTAGACTGTTCAGTGTGATTCATCTGCGCGGCCGACACTGACCCAGGCCGATGCCGCTGTTCTGCAGCAGGTAGCTGAGATGGTCAAACATGGAGCGCTGGTTCTGACGGCTGATACGGCAGAAGTAACACAGGAAGCGGCAGCAGTTGGTCACCATTTGGGGGAATCGAATCTCCTGGAGAGAGGAAGTGAAAACCGTTATCAGATACACTCCGTCTACCATGGGCTGCTCTGTCTTTACCACAATCAAAGACACTAAACCAATGAAGGAAAATGTCAAAAACTTATTTAAGTTAATGAATGAATGAAAATGAAAATCACGACAGTTACCTTTGAGTCTCCGCCCCCACCCAACACGTTGACCATCACCTCCATGACCGTCTCGTGCATGCCCAGGGCTCTCATCAGATTGGGGTGCTGGTAGAACACCTTGTTGTTCATGATGTTCCTGGAGAATTAAAAGGCAACAGAATCAGCATCACACTCCTATCTGCCAAATACAACGAGCACTGAGGGAGTTTGGTCTGGCTACATAAACGCTGACACGATACAAGAGAGCAACACAATTACAGAGAGACGCTGGAGTGCAGGATGAAGTGTCACAGGACCTGAGAAACACTAAACATAAACACACTGCAAGCATTTGCTCAAAGCAAAGGCATTGTGGCATTGTATCTGTAACAATAACAATCCCACTCATACATTCAACCCATCAGACAATCTATCTGTTGGGAAAATCTTTTTTTTGCATTTGTGTGCTTGCAGTTTTTCAAATTTGAAGTTTGCATGTGATCTGATATCCTGTTCATTATTGCTTTTGATTGATCCCTCCCTTTATGTCCCGCCCCCTACATCCTGCTATAACAGGAAGTATGTAAAATCAAGAGAGTAAGAGTGCAATCTTTTTTTTCTTATGTATCATAGTTAAAAATGCCAACATATTGACCGTGGAGCTCCACACTGACCCGATGCTCTGGATCATCAGCCGCTCCTCCTCTGGGCCCATCTGGACGATGAGCAGCGAGCGGATCTGTCCCAGGCACTCCAGCAGGTCCATGGTGTCCTGGACCGACACGGCATTGATAGCATAGGCTTTGGGCAGGGCTCGGATCAGCTCGCCAAGCCCGTCGTACTGCCTGTGCAGCAAGCTGAACATCAGACGTACCAGCTCAGGGTTCTGGATGAAGGACTCCTGGGCCCAGTGGATCATGGTGTGGGAGATGAGCTCCTGAAGGGTGCCTTAGGGAGGGGGGTGCAGAAAGGTACTTTTACTATTATGTAATACAGTGGTTTACAAAGTGGGGTATGTGCACCTCCAGGGATCTTCGAGGGGGTTTTGTGGTCTTGTGGTCCTCAGCAAAATGAATATAATCTAATTCACATTTCATATTATGGTTTAATCTTTCTACATTGAATCTATTTGTCAGTGTTCAAATGTGAGATTTAAGCAATTTAATACTTAACACAAAATATCAGGGTCCCTAGGGTCCAGAGAATGAAGAAGTTTGAAAAACCACTGATACAGTTTGACAGGCTGGATGGATTTTTGAAGGATATTTCAGGATTTAGGCTGTCAATAAATAATATTTTGTACCAATATTCAGTATCTTTCCATGTCAAAAAAAATCAGAAAATTCAGTGTTTACCCCAGAATGTCACGCTTGTTAAAGCGTCTGAAACAGCATTTAAAAAATGCAACACAAAACCTCTCCACTGGAAGCTGCACTAATAAAACTCTTTAGGGCTCCTTAAGGCGGCATGAGGCAGATTTTATGGGCTGGTTTTACAGGCTGCTGCCTTTAGAGCTGTTGAGTCAAATAATGTTCTCACTTCCCTCATATTGACAGGGGACAACACTGACAGATAGATTTTTATGAAAAAGTCAAGAGTCAGCTGATCGATGTATTGATCTGACACTTGTAGACGACATTTCCACCTCACAAAGCCAAAGCATGAGCAGGTGTGGATCTGAGAAAAGTGAAAAGTATATTGTTTAGTAGAATGTGTGCACATAAAATCTAAACTTAATTGTGATTTTAAACCATGCAAAAAGCAGTTTTTGTTTTTTTACCTTCATAGGGAAGAAGGAGCATGTTAGAGTTGACCTTTTTGTGATAATAAACCCATTCATAAAGTCAGTATTTGACTTACTGGGTTTTGGTTCCTCCTCAGACTCTGGCTCCTCCTCGGTGGTCTTCTTGCGGAAGGTCTTGACCTTCTCCACCAGACTGAGCAGTCTGCCGGTGAGCGAGGTGTCCACCTCTTCCTCCTCTGCCTCCTCCTCAATATGAATTCCTGCGTGCAAAAACAGAATTCAAGATTTTTTCCACGGCAAAACGTGAACATGACCCGCAGGCTGAGGAGGTTAAAAAGTTGAAGTCCTGACCGCAGTGAAGCAGAAGGTCGTTGTGGAACTCTGTCAGAGTGTCCCGGATCTCCTCGGGGACCGGACAGTCCTCCTCCTCTGGAAAGTGCTTGAAGTTGGTCAGCAAAATAACCTGGAAGAGGAACACAACATTTTTATCAACAAAACCTGTCTGTTTTTTATCTCTTCTTCTTTTTTGGTGTGAGGTGTTGCCATGAGCCCTTGGAACAAATTGCAACAAAAAAAGTTGCAATTCATAATATTCAGTTACATCACCACAAAATTTGATTTTTTTTTTTGTCAATTCTGAATGATTCTTTATCATCTTGATGAAGTTCAGTCGGCAGAATGCATAATTGATGTAATGAATAAATCATTACACTCCCGGTCTGAAGCGGCTGTACCTGGTCTTGCGGCGGCGAGCGGAACTCGCGGGTCCTGCGCGCCGTCTCGGCGGCACTCATGGTGAAGGCTCTCATCAGCTCGTTGTAGCGCAGCCGCTGGTTGCTCTGGATTTTGTAGACGAACTCGTCTGAATAGGCGGTGATGGCCTCCACTCTGTGCCGCAGCTCGCAGTCGCAGAAGTACTGCAGGAGCGTGCACATCTGAGGGAGGGGGAGGAGGAAAGGGAGGAAAGGGTTAAGGTGTGAAACATGTGAGAATAAAGAGGATCCTGTAAAGATTTCTAGAGACAGTGTTGATATCAGACCTGCAGTTTGACAGACTCCGGCAGCTTCATCTGGAGTAATCCTTCCTCCAGACCCTCCTCTTCCTCTTTCAATTCTGCCTCCAGTGCCTCGGCCTCCTTCTCCTCCTCCGCCTTTTCGCCGTCCACCTTCTTCACTTTTGCCTCTCCCTCCTCCTTCTCTTCCTCTTCTCCCTCTCCCTCCTCCTTGGGTTCAGCGCCCTCCTCCTCCTCGCCTTCTCCCTTCTCCAGCTCTTTCAGCTCCTCCTCTTCCTCTTCGCCCACTCCTTCGTCATCCAGCTCGGCCTCGCCCGCCTCCTCCTTGGCCCCTTCCTCTTTCTCCTTCACCTCCTCGCTTTCCTCTTTGCCGGCTCCCCCTTCCTCCGCTTTCTCTCCCTCCTCCTCCTCCTCCTTCTTCCCGCCGAACACGTTGGGGTCGATCATCTTGAGGATGTGCATGGTGTCCTCGTCGTTGAAGATGCCCATGATGAGTAGAGTGCTGATGAGCTTCAGGATGGGGACGAAGTGGAACTCCACGCTGCCTCCCACCGGGTCTCTCATGGCCTGACTGCCGTCCAGCACGGCCTCCGTCAGCATGCTGATGGCCTTGGTCTTCAGCTCCTGAAGAGGGAGGAGAAAACAGGACGGGTTGGTATAAAAACGACAAAAAAGAGACAAAAAATCCAATGCACTGATACAGAAAGGGTGGCAGTCTACTTGGAAAAAAATTAGACGAAATGACAATTCTAACATCTTTTGGCAGCTCTCTCCCATAACACAAATTTATAAAAAAAAGTATTTAAGACATGGAAAAAAGTTCAATACCTAACCTGTTTTTTTGCAACTTTATGCTATATTATTGCTTTATTTGTTGCCTCTTTTATATAACTTTTTTCTATTCAATGTTCATTGTTTTGCAAGATTGTGAGCAATGACTGAAATAAAAGCAATCAATCAATTAATTGGTTTAAGCCCACTTTAAAATAACAGAACAATTCCACAAAGTAACGCTGTTCTTCAGGAGAGCTGGTGAAATTAAATGAAACAATTAAATTATTTAACACCTGCATTCTTGACAGACGGTCGTATGCACAGCACAATATGTAGATAAAACTGTTGACAAGGAAATTGAACAGAATTTGGACCAATTGCAGACAGGAAGAGGTCAAAGAACGACAAGAAGGCAAAGTCCAGCTGATGTTCTTGCACAAAAAACATCAAAAGAACTCAAACAGCTTCTCCTGATGATGTCTATACTCCTACCTGAAGAGGGAAAATGGGGCTGAGGGTGTAGAGGTCAGGGTCCGTGCCGACAAAGTTTATCGATGAGAAATGCAGCTTGGGCCGTAAGCAGGTGGTGAGGCCGACCCCGGGCAGAGAGTGGGCCTTCTCCGCGTCGGGGTACAGGTGGATGCTGAGCGTCTCCTCGGTCATGGGCACGATGAACTCCCTGTTGGTGCCCAGCCGCGCCCGCTTGGCAGACTCCAGGTGGATGCTGATGAGCAGGTCGTAGTAGCCGCTGCGGAGCGGTCCAGGCAGGTAGGTGTTCTCGATGGCGTAGAAGAGCTGCGACTCGTCCACGTGGCTACAGAGCGCGTGAGCCACGCGGTTGTTGCCCAGGGCGCAGACGGCGCAGTAAAGCATGAGGGTGTGGTAGTGGAACTTCATCAGATCCTGACGCTCCGACAGCTCCAGGATGTCGATACACCTGAGAAGTGGAGACAGACCCAAGTATCAGTACTGATGAGATGATACTGATCAGAATAACGTCATAATAAAGATGTTTATTAGCCCACAACTGTTTATACTTTTATTGCTTTCATCAATTCTTACTGATTTTATTGTTTTATTGTATTTTTACATATATTTTTTTTTTTATTCATCACCACTGTATTCTATCATTTTTGACTCTACTATAACCGCATTTCCCCATGTAAGACAATAAAGTTCCATCCTGTATTATCTTATAGTAAAATGAATCAGTGATCATTCATTTCAAAGGAATGTATCTGAACTGAGTTATTCTATGTCTATTCTATGTTTGTCTCTATCTATTCTATTCTATTAAACACATTTTACATCAAAAGAATAAATTCTTTTTTGGCAGATTTCTGCTGTGGTTATGGAGTCAAATGGTGCTTAATATTCTAATGATGGTTTTATAAAATAGTGCAAAGCAATTTGTTGTTCATAATATCTTTGGATTACTTGTGGCATAATTGTGAAGACTAATGACAGGTTAAGGGATTCACAAGGGCTGTAATTAGTCTATTAACTCTGGTGCATCCCTGCTGGATAACTGAAAAAACTGCATGTAGGTTCTCTGCTGCAAAAGCCTAAATATTGTCCACAAAATAAGACCTTGCAATTTATTGCACAAACTGCTGGGAGTCGGTCACTGACTCCTGCAGTGGCTGCAGTTGTTTTCTGCCTCTGACCTGTTCTCCTCTGGAATGTGCAGCGCCATCATGATGAGAGGTTCGACGCACTCCACCATCCAACCCAGCCTCTCGCTCACTTTGCCCACCTCCGGGTTGAGGAAGCGGTTTGGCATGCGACTCCAGATGATCGGAGTCAGCATCTGGACGTCCAGCCGGGGGGGACACTGGGGCACCGGGTTCTTACGCTCGCTGCGGAACATGGCGGCCGAGATCGGCATGATGTTCTGATACAAGAGAGAGAGTGAGAGACAGGGTTCATACACTTTTTTTAACCAATTTTTAAATGACTTTCATGACTTCTTCATAGATTTTAGCTTTATTTTCATGAGAAAAAGTAACTGTTTTTAGAGTTGCAAGTGAAAACATGTTTTAATACTATACATGCTGTGAAAGTTAGTCTATATTTCTAGTTTAAAACAACAGTTTGCAACTGGTTTGTCCAAAAATGTGGGTGAAATTTACTTGCAGAGGTAAAAGACAAATTGATGCACGCACACAGAGAAGAGACTTAATTTCCATGACTTTTCTAAAACTTTTCTAAAATAATACATTTCCATAACTTTTCCAGGGCCTGTAAATTTGTCTTTTCAAATTTACTGACTTTTCCAGGTTTTACATGCCCATAGTAACCCTGGAGACACAGGTGTGGGTGTACACAAAAAAACAACATAAAAAAGGTAGACTCTGAGAAAGAAAACAATAGATGGTGTAGTCTCCGACTGAGAGCAACGAACAGGCACTGGAAACAAAAGGCGGAGGTACAGAAACACAGCTCAGAGGAGAGAGCAGCAAGAGAAGCTGAATGAAAAGAGAGCGGATGACCTTCAAAGAATATATATAGAGCGGCGTTTGAGCAAAGGCGGTTTCTGACCTTTAGTTTTCCCAGCTCCAGCTGCACCATGTTCTGACTGCAGGGCTGAACGAAGACGGCGGGGAACAGCTTGGTGTTGGGCTCCACCTGAAAGAGAACACCTCGGGCTTTACAGCTGCACTCTGCAACATCCAGACTCTTCAGGGACACACACACACACATTTTACACCGCACACCCTCGTCTCACCTGGTAGAACGTGTTGATCTCCTTCCCATTGGCCGTAAAGGTCATGAGACCCGTTGCCAGGTCGACCAGGCAGCCAACCACCATGTCTTCCTGGCTGAAGCGGGTCTGCTGGTTGCTGACCAGATCTCCTCCCCACACCATGTAACAGTTACTGTGCTTCATACTGCAAGGACGCAGTGAAAGACACTGTTCATTATTACATTCTCTACTGCTTTAATTCATCTGACAGTTGGGGTCAGGTGGCCTCAGCTAAGGCTGGTTTGAGTCCCAAACCAGCTGATGAAAATGTAAAAGAGAAAAAGAAAGCCTCTAATCTCCTTAAGTACCCTGAAGCTCAGACAATCTTCCCTGGATGAATACGTCTTTCTGTTTTGTGTTTCTTAGTTCCGCCTAAAATCTAAAACAGTTTATCACTACCAAAGAAATTTGTTAACCTTGATCACATTTTAAAGAAAAAAAACATTTAAGAGATATTCTAACAATGCAGATTATTTCCATTATTTATTTGAACTAAAAGGCCGACCTGTTGTAAATGTTGCCTTTGTCGTCTCCTACAGTGACGGTGACGTTGCGCACTTTGGTGAGGTCAAAGGTCGGATCGTACTGGTGGTAGTCGGGCGTGACCCAGCCGATCCAAACACCAGAGGGCTCTTGGCCGGCAAAGATCCTCACAGAATAGAAATACTGAAAATAGAAAAAAAAATTACAGAAAATAAGTGTGAGAGCATTTCGTCTGAGTGAGAAAGAACAGAATTCTAGAATTCTAATATAGAATTCTAAATAGAATCTAAATGGAATTCTCAGTTTTCTCATCTAGATTAAAGGTCTTCATGGCAGTGATCTGAGGTTTGGATTTTAGAATTTTCTAAACAGATAATTCTGGAATTATGTAATGATACTATTCTAGAACTGCTTGATATTGCAAAAAAATTATTCTGATACTTGAAACGCCTGTGGACTTATCTTTTCTAGATAATTTCTTTTTTTATCCATCAGCTTGAATAGCATGACGCGATCAATCAATCAAACTAAGTGTACCAGACCAGACTGATGCTTCTGATGCCTTTAATGTAAATGTGACATTAGGGAGAGGAGAGGGGGGTTTGTGCTGAGCTCACAGTAGTGGTACTGAGGATGATCTCAGGGTCATCTCTGTCGTCAGGGACCACATCCTCCACCAGACGAGGCACGGTGGGAGGGGCGGGGGGA
>OMLF01012307.1:0-10440 GCA_900302615.1 Holocentrus rufus | reverse complement strand
TTGTTCATTATCTTAGAACTATACAAGGAATGTTGTTTGAATTTTGTCAACAAAAACTTAAGTTATCAACTATTAAAATGCATTCTTGTTTTAATTGTGCTATTTGTAAAAGTAGGTGTCACGTTTCTCAAATGGTCAGTGTGTCTTTATGAAAGGAAACTCTTCATTTGTGCTTCAAGTGGGTCAAAGCTTATCACAGGTCACTTTGCAAAAGTGATGCACACAGAGCATCTAGTGGCTAAATGCAGAACTGCACAAAGAGATTTAGGTCCGTTAAAAGGCCCTAAGCCCGGGGATTGTTCAGACTGATTATATCCTAAAGATGAGCCTCTGCTGGCGGGACAAATAAAGTAAAACTATTGTGATCCCACACAGTGGCCAAATGTTTATCAAAATAACATTAATTTAGAAAAAAACAAATAAAAGCACTGATAATCTACAAGTATCAATAAATACAGAATGACTAACAAAAATTGACAATAAACAAAACACACTGTGTGATTGTCTATCACAGCTTTTTTATATGAATTCATTATCATAATATTGCAACTTTACCAGGATGATTGATGGAGGCTAGTCTGCTTTTCTTCACATCTGCCCTCAGTGAACTAAGCGGGTGTGTTACGTCCTAACCCCAGATCACATTGTATCACATAAAAAAATGCTACAGTGTGTGCAGTGCCATGAATGCCATTCACATAAACGATTGGTTGAGATACTGACGGTAGGATCTAGTATAGTGCATTCTAGCTAAAAGGGCTACCCTGTGCTGAACAGCCGACAAAAGAAAGAGGAGGAAAGGAGAGGAGTAAGATCAGCAAGGCAGTGTAAAAGTTATTGCTCCTTGGAGAGAAGGGTCCTTCATATATTCACAGTCCAGAGTGATTAACATCCATGGACTGGATTTGTGCAAAAAGTGATGGGAGGGTTGAGGGCATACAGCTCCCGTATAGGTCTTTGAACATTTAAAAGTTGTAAATTTACCCAACTTTACTTTGATTTCACTGATTTCTGTCGTGGAAATGGTGCTCTGGAAATGTGTTTGTCTTATTTTGGCGGGATTTTGGTGATTGTGGTGTCTGTCCAATTCTTTCTGCTCAGATCACGTTGTCAAGGCCCTTAGACGTAAAGAATAAGGGAAAGGGATCATGGGAATTTGGGGGACAGAGGCGGGGTTTATTGTGAGGTCCTTCTAGTTTCTGATTGGTTGTTTCTGGTTGATTGTTCAAAAGCAGTCCAGTTTTTTTTTTCTTTTTTTCTTTCTTTTTTTTTTGGACGGAATTATTGCAGCGACAAAAAATGATTGCTAGGATGGCAAATCTGCCAAATTCTGTTTCTCGCAAAATAGAATATTTATGTATATATCTTCACCTTGAAAAGTAGTAGCCATTATTTTCTTTTTAAATCCTTCATATGCTCTCTTTACATTTGTATAAGTTCTCAATGGAAGGATGCAGTACCTTCTTTACATATCAACAAAATCCAGACAAGGCTTTTATATATCAACAAACCCGAATCAACTCCTGGTTTTACCCCAATATTCTTTTACAAGTCTCATTTCAACTTTACAAATTCTGTACACATGAAACTATCAAATAAAATAAAAACACATAGACAAGGTATAGTCAGCCACATGGGGCTGCTGTATTTTTAAATTAGAACTAACTTATTTTAACAGAACAAGAAGTAATACTGGAATCCGCTCTGCACTAGAAGAATATCTACAATAGCTTCTCTAAATCCACACAGTTCCCTCACCCATCCGGCTTCTTCAACTTCACAACTTCATCGTGGAAAAAAAAAAATCAACAAAAAACTTTTTTTTTTTCAAAGTTAAAACAAATTAACTTACCCAGTTTTTTTTTAAAAGATAGACAGCTTAAAATTGTTCCTAGATGTTTAAAGTCTGTACATTTCTGGTCAGTCAGTTCACTTCAGGAGAGAGGAGAAAGCCCCACTTAGGTTGCGGCTGGGGTCGCATTTCATTTATATATACATTCTTCAGACTGTATCGGTGAACAGGATGGGATAAGTGCTGGACATTCCTAGTATTGTTGGCGATAACTGTAAGTTTCTGGCGGATGACTCCTCAATTCCCCCCGGCCTCACCTCGGCCTGGGCGAGCTCTGGAATATGTGGTTGCCACGATGATGACACAGTCAACATGGCCGCTGTCATCTTGTCAGACCCGGCGGTCTTCGTATTCTGGTGGTCCTCCGCTGATGCCGGTTGGTGCGGCTGGACCATAGGCAGTCACTTGGGCATGGCCATGGCAGAGTTGGGGTCGGGGTTGAAGAGTTCTTTGTAGAGCGGAGGGAAGAGGACGTTGACGGTTTCGGGGTGGAGCTGCTGGAAGGCCTGGAGCTCCTCTGTGTGGAGCGTGCACAGGGCTGACAACGTCGGGATGCGGCTGATCAGCTGCGAGACAAGAGAGAGAGGCGGTCGGGGACGTTAAGTTAGACTGATAAACCAGAGGGGCCCAGAGACAGAAACAGGATTAGAAGTCATTTTTTTCATGCAAGTGTCGAGTTTCTTAGCTTTATTGTGCACATCGCCTTACTTCTCCTTGAGGCTTGGGGAGCTGCTATATCAACGTTTGATGTGTGGCACTTTGTGACTTGGCTGTTCCTTTAGCCTAAGGCTCCGCGATAAAAGCGAAACGCCTCGGGGTACCTTTGTATGACTTTGCTCGCTACCTGAGCTAGTCAAGGCCTACCTTAGCCAACGCGTCCTCGTCCATGTGGTTCTTCTGCATGATGTGCTGCAGAGCGAAGTAGATCTTTTCCTGGAGCTTCTGGACCTTCCGGGGCTCCATCAGCCATGGCCGATCTGAAAAATAAAACACGACAAACAAAAAAGCATAAATATACTGTTTACTTTTATGCTTTCAAGGGAATCCGCAAAGGAGTGTTGACTGAAGAGTTGTTTGTCCACTCACAAAGCTGATATGGTTCTGAGGCAGGCATTCAAAACTAGTTTAAAATGAAATCTGATGGATGCAAATGTAGCAGGGTATGACCTGCTTTACTCACCACTAAGCGTCTTGATTCTTTGTAAAGGAAGAAACCAAATATAAACGCATATTGCTTCCTGTATCTCAACAGTGTGTAGTATCAGCGGTTGTACACTGACCTGTGGAGATGAGTACCGCTGCGGAGAACAGAGCTATCTCCTCCTCCGTCAGCTGCAACGAACACAGACTCTTGGCAAAGTCAAACACCGCACTCACTAAGTCATCACAACCTTGAGGGAGGGAAGCAAAGAGAGAAGGACAGGGAGGAGACGGAGGGGGAGACAATGAAAGAGTTTTTTTTAGTGTACCATATTAATTCCAGTCATGTATCCCTTGAAAAATACCTCACAGGGAACAGTAAATGCAAATCTATGTGTTGTGGAGCATAAAAGTCAAAAACATTAGGTGATAGTAGAAATATGTTACCTAGTGCTTTGAACATCTGCATGCCTCCGTACTTCCCCTCGAAGAGCACAGTGTTGTTGAGAGGGTTAAACGCCCGGCACATCCTCACCAAGACTACCTCCAGACAACCTGGAGGAAGGGAGGGAGGGAAGGAGAT
Source organism: Holocentrus rufus (assembly GCA_900302615.1). NCBI lineage: Eukaryota > Metazoa > Chordata > Actinopteri > Holocentriformes > Holocentridae > Holocentrus > Holocentrus rufus. The sequence goes on along the minus strand of OMLF01012307.1, from coordinate 6,865 downwards.
TGAGTTGAATAATATGGCTGCAAGCAAAATAATCACAGGACTTTTATTTTCCTTTATTCATCCGAGCCGCGATAAAATGTAACGATACCCTTGGCCAGGTCCTCTTCTCTTAATATACTTACAATCTTACAAATGAGGTTAAACGGCACATTCTGTCATCTCACCTGACTTTAGCAGCAGGATCTGGTCATTCTGGCATAGTTCCATGAACCCTGAGATGCGCTTGGCGAACTCCACCACGTACTGGATGGCGTGGGTAATCTGGATGGCACACTGCTGCCATAACACGTCCCGTGTCTGAAAACAAGCACATGAACACAATTTAGGATGATTTATGTTTAGGACATTAAGAAATATAAAATGTTACTGTATCTCTCTTTTTGTCTTTTTTCACACATTCATATTACACTTGTTATTACCAGGACTTCCATTTCCACTACAACCACAATTATTTCATTGGAAGCCCTGTTAAAAGGAAAGGCTGAACCGAATTAGAAATTGTGCTAATGAAACAGCTATTTTCTTGTTCTGAACGTCCAAAGTACAATATCAGCAAATTGCCTTTTTTCTCATTGCTGGAAAGTTTTATCAAAGCTTTCCACAGTAATGACCAATAATGCATTAGACACAGAGGTATGAGGTGATGGAAGAGAATTACTGACACACACGCGCATGCACACACACACACACACACAAGCAGGAGCAGCTGAGAACTGTAGAACTGGTGCAAAAAGTTAACGCAATGAAGGAAAAAGGACACAGACTAGATGAGAGGACAGGACAGGAATAGGAGCTACATGGCACATTGGAAAATCAGGTGTGCTCAGGGGATGGGAATGGCATCATAATACACACACACACACACACAGGTGCGCGCACACACACACACACACACCCTCACCTTGCTCTGGTACATCTTGATGTCCTCATAAGAGTGTGTCTGCCAGGCAAGCTGCTGCAGCTCCTCTGCTGTGTACTGACATGTCTCCAAGTGGGACTTGATGATGTTCTGGGCAATGCGGTCTGGAAGGGAGGATCGGTTTTGTGATTTATTCATTCATGCATTCGTAAACGTCTCACAGTGTGGAATAGATGAAGGAATACTGGAGTTTGACATTCATTTCTTTATGGTAGGAACTAAAATGTGGGTTGGGTAAACATGTGGAAGAGTTCCCAATAAATGCCTATGAATGCGTGGTATGGACTATAATAATAAGTAGCGCTTTCCATTGCTCTCCACTAACTGCTTAATTTAACTTTCCCTTGGATTTGTGCTAAGTCTTTAAGTGTAACTTGTGCTAAAGGCCTGAGCTGTACATATGAGACCTTGTCAGCTAGCTGTGTGTAAGCCTGTCTGATCTCCTGTTCTGCACCCAGATTAGCGCTGTGACTCACATTCTCTAACACAACCAGTTTCTGTGTAACCGATCATGTTCTATGTGTAGATTTCACATGGAAAACAAAGATAATCTATTAGTGCATCTTTAAACGTCTAGTTTTGTTCTGCAGCAAGCTCTGTCAGTAACATGTTAAATGCATGACGCAGCGTGTCTTGCGGTCTTTACCCAGCTCTCCCATGCTGACGTTGTTGGGTCCCAGCTGACTGTCCTGGTAGCCCCCGTAGCTGAACAGGTTGGGTACCGGTGTCAGGTCATACACCGGCTCCTGCTTAATGTGCTTCATGCCTGACATGTCCAACCCCGACTGGTCCGGAGACGGCTGGGTGGAGTCCATCCCATAATAACCGCCTGGTACTCCGCCTCCGTTGCCATGGCCACCCTTGGGCAGCTCAATGACATGACCATTGGCATAGGTGCCCCCAATCTCGTGGTTGAGGGTGGACAGTCCATTGGTGAGGCTGGATGAGTAAACGCGGGCCAGGGCTTCTGCCTCGCCCGTCTGCTGCTGCCGCTGCTCCTGCAGGCGCGCCTGGTGCTTCTGGACCTCTGCGTATAAGCTGTCGCGCTGCTTCTTGGACATGCGGCCAAACTTTACCGCTGTAGGAGGAAACAGAAGAATGGAGGGAGACATTTTTAAATAGAGGAAAAAAAATGTCAGAAGTTTGCAGCTTCTTGAAGCTGCAGAAATCAAAAAGAACAAAAGGAAAGTGAAGAATTCAGTTCACTCTTGGAGAACAGTTAACAACGCTTTAGCAGGCTTTCTTTATAGAACATTTTTCATTAAAACCTAATCACAAAGTGCAACAGGAAAAAGATAATTAAAGCCAGGTAATAGGCAACAGAACTAAAATGTAAATCAATGAGGCAGAAATAAATGGCAGGCTATGAATCACTCACTGTGCGTACATAACAGCATGCCTGCGCGTGCACGTGTTTGTGTGCACATGCACGCTCACATCACATGCTGCATATATAGATATATAGATATATATAGAGATGTGTGTGTTGTGAGCTCTCACCATCTCTGGACATTCCGAGGGCGAGACATTTCTGCAGGCGGCAGTGTTGGCAGCGGTTGCGGTTTGTTCTGTCGATGAGGCAGTTCCTCTGGCGGGGGCAGGAGTACGACGCATTGTTCTGCTGACTCCGTCTGAAGAAACCCTGGTTACATGTCAATAAAGAGCTGTCAGTTGAATTCAGGGTTACAGAGCCCCATAGGGCATGGATTGTACATTTTCCCTAACAATGTTTCTCCAAGTAATGGAGCGGAACACAGGAGATTACAAGTGCGCTTTCCAAAAGGGGGTGAATTCACAGTTTCTGAGAACAACAAAACAATGGGTTTTTTTTAATTACGTTAAAATGAACAAAGTCTCACCTTACATCCCTCACACGTAATGACTCCATAGTGGATACCTGATGATTTGTCTCCGCAGATTTTGCATGGTATAACTTCGATTTGGGCTGCAGGCAGAGAGAGGAGAGAAAAGACCTGCATTACATGACCGAATTAATGTAAACCACGCTGGCTTCAAGTGAACTCCTGATTCAGTCACCTCACTTTTCAGCTTTTCAGACCTCAGCTGGTGGGCTAATTAGAGGTTGAAAAACAGTCCACAACCTGGCTGGCTGTAGGACCTGATTGGGGTTACAATGCGTGTGAGTGTGTGTGTGTGTGTGTGGATGACTTCAGGAAACAACTTCACAAGGTGAGCAGGGCACAATGACATCTGGACATTCTGTGTGTTCCTGCAGGAGTTTTTCTAATGACAGGGACTCGCAGGACAGCAAGCACACACTCACACACTCACACACACATGCACACACAGCAGGATGGCATTATTTGTGTATGTGGGTTCTTTTTGTTGCAGCTGAAAGAGAGACTCCTGCAGGTTAGAGAGGTTTCTTAAAATGAAATAACAGGTTACATCACTGAAGGACACGCAGTCGCTCACACACGCAGACAAAGAGTTCTCCAGCCTTTCAAGTAATGCTTTCAAGTTGTTGTTTTTTTTTTAAATAAATGTGCCGGTGTATGTACAGACACACTTTTAACATAGACATCCTCATCACTAATTTACTCACTGTGTATAGGCAGCTCCATGTACAGTCGCAACCGAAGGCACAGAATACGAACAACGCCGAAGTATCTCAAAGCAGCAAACACCCGTCACAGGTGTCTCTGACCACAGCACCCATAATAGCCATATGGAAAGAGAACGCTCTGGACAAAATGCCGCAGCTACTGTTAAGAGGTATGAGGTGGACCCAGAGGTAGGTAGAGGTAGGTATGTCTGCTGAGATGGCACACTCTCTATAAAGAGATTAGACAGACAATCTAATCCTAAATTATTTCCCAACGAGCTGGTTCCCTCTGCTGAGCACTGGCTTAGCCACAGCTGAAACAGCCATTCAACTGTAATCTTCTTGCACAGCCCTACCTGTCGGAAATTCTGCAAGTTTAATCAACTCTGCAAGAACTTGTAGTTTATCAATACACAAGTCAACAGGCAGAACTGGAAATACAACTGTTTAACCATTTGTGTGAATCTGCCTGTTCAATTCCCCTCAGAACCAAACTTAAACTCTGTAGCTGAAGTGGGCGCTGCAGAGTTTTGACAGATAGCAAGTGAATATGTGTGTGTGCATGTGTGTGCATACATCACAATGCATTTGCATGCATTGTGTCTCATTATCTTTTGCATATAAAAGTGTTTCTATGTGTAATATGGACAGTAAGTCTTGCAGTGTGTGTTTGTGTGTGTGTGTGTGTGTGTGTGTGTGGGTGTGTCCTCTCCCAGGGATGGAGGGAGGGATACATGTGCACATGCCTGAGGAGGAATGAGTGTGCAGTATACATAATGGGATAATCCCATAGAGATGAGGATCACTGGAGAGAGTTTTGTCTGTTCAAACGACGAGGCAGTAATTGCTCTTCTTGCCTATACTGCACAGTGCATATTATACCTTCACCTGAGGACACCTGCCCTCAAAGATATCACCAAATCCCTGCTTCAACACACACACACACACACACACACACACACACATTCACAGAGCATCAGTGAATATCACAGGACTCTTGTGAATGAATCGACCGATTTTGCATGTATTCTTTTTCCTTGGACTTTAAAAACCATGTGTTGAGAGACACTATTTGACAGCACTAGTAAACCATATTGTTCCAAAACTCCAGTCATTAAATGACATTATGTCATTTAGCAGATACTTTTGTCCAAAGTGACTTCCAGTATGCACACACGTTTTTCCAGTACGTCACAGTAGTAATAAGTATATTTGTTTTTTGGCTTTTTAGATATAATTGCAATATAATTCAAATGCCTAATATTAACTTTTGAGGCCCATCCACTTCTAAAAGGAGATGATGTTGCTCAAGCATTCAGACTACAACCATACGTATGGTAAGTTCCCCTGCAAACAAAGTCATCATTTCTCTAAGGTGTCGAATTCTCCCGCCCCCTTCTGTCTTACAACTGTGATTGGTTATAAATGTTTAATCGTCTTCGCGTCCCAAAAAATCTGACCTAGAATTACAGTTACAGTTATTGTTTTGGATGTTTTTTATAGTTGTCACGGCAGTTGAAACACTGATATTTTATTTACTTAGATTTAAGTCTTTTTTAATGGTTATATTGTTATAGTACTATGAATAGTTATTTTTCTGGATGTGAATGGGCCTTGAGTCCTGTAAGTTATTCTCTTCTAGTGCTTTCACATTTCTCTAAACGCCACATGCACTCAAATTATAATGTAAGTATAAGTACGTAAACTCAACAATAGACTGGTGTGTCGCCTCACAGCAGCATGTCAGTGAATGAATAATCTGTTGGCTGACAGGCAGTGTGTGTGTGTGTGTGTGTGTGTGTGTGTAGGTGCAGCAGCGTGTACTGTGAGTTCTGGTGTGGTTCAAGACGTGACCCATTTATACCAGTTCCTGGCCAACTGGCTTCAAACTGGGTCAGAGCAGAGCACTGGACTGGGACGACTCATAGACTACACACACACACAAACACATATGCACACACACACACACACACACTCACACACTGAGCTGTCAATGAATGCGGCCTGTAACAAACTATTTTTAGTCTGTAAAACAGGTCAGTTGCGCTTCGGGACGTGGCCGTTATCAACAGTCTAAATATGAGCAATAAACATTAGACGGGACAACAGACTGTCAGCAGTGATGCTGTGTGTGTATGTGTGTGTGTTTGTGTGTGTGCGCATCATATCTCCTTTATTCCATGCACTTCTCAATCCTCTTTCTCTCACTTCTTCTTCCCGTCGCTGCTGTTTATCACCCACCTTCAAACACTTTTCGTCAAATTGTTCATCACTAAGCAAAGGAAGCTCTATAAATAAAAACAAGCCAAATGTGTCCAGCCCACACCTGCTGCTGGGATGAGGATATACATACTTATTTGTATTGATTTGCAGTGAAACTTCTGCACAGTTTTCCTACCTCAGAGGCTTGTTTTCCCTCTGTTGTTTGGGAATGATAAGGATATATCTTTAGCGTATGTCTTTATGCCCCATGGGAGAGTGTACTCCTCTTTGTATCATATAATTATGCCCAAAGGAGCACGGGCGTGTGGGCATGTGCATTGTTTTAGAGTGTGTTTCAGAGTATTTGTATTTCAGTGAGGGCTTGAGTGAGCGTTTCACACACTGTGTTGCAAACATAGAGAAAGAGAAAGTCTGTATGTGTGTGTGTGTGTGTGCGTGTGTTGGACAAAAGTGTTTGTGTTGAGGATGTGTGTGTGTGTGTGTGTGTGTGTGTGTGTGTGTGGGTGTGTGCATTGTTGAGTGTGCGTGCTCATAGCCAGCGGGGACTGTCAGGTAGGATATAGGGAGACGGTCATGACAGCATTGCTGTTGCCAGGGTGACCACCCACTCGCTGCGCTCGTCTGGCTGTCACAGCAATGATTTGCTAAGCTGTCACACTCTTAAAGGAAGTGATGTCATCATCGCGTGGAGCCAACTCCGTGTATCATCACTATTCGTACCGTCGCCCTCTCCCTCGCCTCCTTCCCAGCCTGCACCCGGCGGTGGGGGCTCGCTTTGTAAAGTGTTTACCAAAGGACTCCCACTTCCACCTCTAGTAAACAATGCACGCTTGCTGCCTTGTTATACTGTAGCTGTAATGGCGCATTATGGCAGAATTAAGACACGTGTAATCTGCTGGGTGTTTGGAGAAGCCTCTGTTTCTATTGTTTTGAAAGCAAAAGTCTGGGTGTGTGATAATGCATTTTGGGCGCTTGATTTCACGGTATTACATGAGAGAAGCAAACTTACAGTTTCGAAGCTGTGGGGAAAGTGAGTTCCTAAAATAGAATATAACTCAAGAGCAAAGACTCTAATGGAGCTGGTCCTCTAACCTTTCCTGACAGGCATCCATTTCCCAACAAAGCCTTGGTGGAAAAAAAAAAAAAAAAAAAAAAAA
>OMLF01012303.1:0-21815 GCA_900302615.1 Holocentrus rufus | reverse complement strand
GACTATGAGTACCCAGAACTAGATCCTTTGCCAACCAAAATAGAAGTTGAGTAAGTACATTGTCATAGTATTCCTTTGGTGGGATTAAAATTTAGCCCACTTGGATCATTCCACTCACTGTCCTCCCTCTCTCTCTCTCTCTCTCTCTCTCACTCTCTCACTCTCTTGAACTTCCTTAATGACATGCACTTAGTTTAGCATATATATTCAGTGTAAAACTCTAAAACTACTATTGCAGTCTGAACAGTTCAGTAACATACTGAGCCTTCTTATAGTTTAAAGTGTAAGTATGCTTGTTCAGCCCTCTGTTTTGTCTGAACAATTTTGCAGTGAGATAATGGTCTCACAGAGGTATTAGGTGACACTTGGCACACTGGTACAATCTTTTGCCAGTGCATGCTCTTGGTTCTCCTCTAACCAAGCATCGGTTTCAGTTCATTTCTCAAAGTACAGCAGAGGCCGTTTTGCTTTAATGTTTTGAGAATGCATGTGTTTTGGAAAGCCAAAAGGTTTTACTTATGAGTAAAATATAAGTTAGTTTAAAGTTTGTAACACAGTTCACTTGCTGAAATGGTTTTCTATGTCAGGAAGGAAAATCAGAATTAGTTATAGAATTTCAGATTTACCAAGTTTTGCCAAACAGGTTGAACTCGAAACTGACTAGTGAACCATTTTCAGAATGTATAAGACCATCCCTTGGATTCAGTGCTCCTCCCACAATGCAACAGGAGTCATGCACTGTTTCCAGGTAGTTTGATGTTTTCTTAAATCAAAGGTGCTTCTTTGTATAAATTAGCACTTTTCCATTAGTACAGAGTGAGTATTAGAAAACACTGACATTTAGTAAGTCGCCTAGATGGACAGTATGACAAAAAGGAAGTTGGAACAACATTTATCACCAGACACATATTTAGCTAATAAACCCTCTGGCTGTCATGTAAATGAATAGGCTGTGGTGACTTGTGGTCTGTGTGCAGCAGCCACTCCTTTACTGTAACTCTCTAGCAAGCTTAGATCGTTAGTTTGGTACTGTTTGGCTCCTGTTGTAAACAATCAAACATCCTGCTTCGCCTCCCCCTGAGCGAGTGCGTTCACCACGCTCTGAAAGCTCTGATATTTTCTGGAAACAAGAATTTTGACAGTGCTGTAAATTTACAAATGGACTGGCTCGGTGCCAGATTATATTCTCTGAGTGTGAAGTTACAAACTTACGCATTGTTTGGACAGGTAAGAGACGGTTTTGAAAAACGTCATGACATCAATCCAGGAAGCTGCCAGCTCTGTGACCACAGGCCATATATGCACTGTGTGTTGTAATGAGGCACCACAGTGCAAGTGTCCCACCCTGGAATAGTCACTCATACAATATCTGTGAGCTTCTCTGAATATCTGCTTCAGCCTTGTAACCAGCACCCCATGAGTGTGCATTCCTGCTTCTAAAGTGAACAGGAACGTGAACATAGGCATTTGTTGTTTTCCTGTGTCACGCTGATAGCAATCCGGTTTAATGCAAATCTCTGCTATGCGATTTCAGTTGCCAAGTTTCCAGCCAACAAATGGTTTTGACATGAACGTGTGAGAGGTTTAGTGAGGTGTAGGTATGCTCAGTGACTCATGCGCCCTGAGTTGTAAGACTCTAACAGATTGATTGTTTTGCTGTGTGACTTTTTTCAGAATAATCCCTCCATGTGACCCCACTGCTGATGACAGGCTCTACCACATATGCATCACTGCTATATCTGTGAGTCTGCTCTCCTGCTGCATCAAAGTGACATCTGATCACACTGTCCTATCATTTATTGATATTCCATTAATTAGGTTTATGATATCACACTTAGTCGTCAGAGGAAATGCATGTTTTATGATGTTTCAGTGTACTTCCCTCTCCATTGATAAGGCTGTGCAGTTTATGGCTGCCACACTCAGCTCTGTTTAATGAGGCCATGCAAATGAAATAATGTAGAAAATAAATGTTTAATCATTGACTGCAGAAGATATACTCATGGACAAACTGGCAAAGTAGTCAAACCATGAAGTACTCACCCAGTAGTACTCAATATTCATGTGTTTGGATGTAGCTTTTAATGAGTCGTAGCTCTACTGGGACTTTACCGTCTCTACCTTTTGATGTCAGTTTAATGAGACTCCTTGCAATCAGTCCATTTTGACCCAAGTCATATTAGGCCTGTTTTTCCAGCCTTGTGTTTCTTAAATGTGTCACAGGTCATGACAGGTCATTGAACCCAAACTGACCAGTGATCCTGACTGATGAAGATTCAGTCAGATCCAGGGTCCAGGGGGAGCACTAATGAGAGACTGGGGTTTGGCCTTTTACGCCGTGGGCTCCCATTGTTTTTAGTTTGAACCCAGGGTGAGGCCTGCACCCTGGGGAGTTCAAACTGCATGGAGCAGCCTGTTGTGGGACAGGAGATGTGGCTAACTGAGGTGTCTTCTCCTCTAGCTTGTTGTCATGCTGATCCTAGCCATCTTAGCCAGGCGCACAAAACTGGGAAATGGCCAGAAGGGACTCCCAGGCTTACTCAGGTAAGGATTAACCCGTTTTGTCTCAGATTTTCTCAAATTACATGAACAACGTGGTTGAATATATGATTAAATAGGTGCTGTACTGTGATCACCTGCGCTTAGTAACAGTTTCGACAGCGTCTTCGATGTGAAGCTGCTAACACGTGGGCTCTAAATACCTGCTGCTTGATTCCACAGTCCGGTGAACTTCCTGGACCATACCCAGCACAAGGGCCTGGCAGTGGCTGTGTTTGGAGTACTCTTCTGCAAACTATGTGGCCTGGTGATAGCGCCAAACCCCCTCCCCTTCTCCACAGACTCAGAGAACAAACGTGAGGAAGTCGTCTTGCTTCTTTATACAATAACTTCACTCTTGCTACAGTGAATTTTGATCAGTTTTCAATGGATTCAGTGTTTTTACATTTTTTTGATTTGTCATTTTTTTTAGCTCAAACTTTAGCAGTTTGATAGGATATAAAGCAACTCTTTTTGTTTTAACTCTATGATTTGGTTCTTTTGAACCGTCAGGGGTCTTGTGTCTCTCCTATTTTGGGAGGTGTTACTCATTTTCCAGGACTCTTATTTATAAAATGAGTTGTATAAACATGATTCACTGCCCTGCTTTTGAACAAGTGGACATACCTCCAAAAGTAAGGCTTGGTGATGGGAATAGATACCGTCCACACACTGAGCATTGATTGGTTTATCTCCATAAATAGAGTCCATTTGTAAAATTCTTGTCCGTAATTGGATTATTTTGTTTCCATGTGTCTCTATTATTCTCTACTTAGAGGCTGGGTGGTTAGATTTAAACAAAGCTTTTTTTATGTAATCATTTTTTTCCTGAAGTGAAATTACATAACAATTTAAGGAGTCAGTCCCCTGCTTCTCTGCACAATCCCTCAGCAGTCCAAAGTTCAGCAGAGTGGGAAATATAGTGACTGTTGTCTAAAGTCAGCCACGCCACAAATCATTTGGAGAAAACAAGTTTGGGGGAGAGAGCAGAATTAGTTGTCATAGTAACAGCTTTGTTTGGACAGTCACATGGTACAGTAAAACACAAATGCACAGACACTAAGCAGCGCTTGTCCAGCCGTTTGATATTGGATATCTCTGCATTAATCTTTTGATGTTTTGGGTCTTCACACCATCTTTTGTTGTATTTGCAGAGAACTGGATGATTCTGGCCCTGTTCTATTACCCCGCTCTATACTACCCTCTCCTGGCATGTGGCACCTTACATAATAAAGTTGGCTATGTACTTGGTAGCCTCTTGTCATGGACACACTTTGGTGTTCAGGTCTGGCAGAAAATTGACTGCCCCAAAACTCCTCAGGTAAGCAAAAGATCCCATTTAACGCCCTGATGATTTCAAGTGTATCCGTCTGAAACAGATGCTGAGTTAGAGCAAAAGATACAGATACAGTATTTCCTAGATTGTCCCAGCTTTTTTTTTTTTGTAATGTGTCTCATCTGTCCAAGCTTTGGGGATTATTTCAAAGACAACCGTTGATTTGTTCTAGTCTGGAAACCCATTGAAAACCAAACAAAGACGGTTTGTATGAAGTGTGAGGCATGTGATTCGAATAGATGAATTTCAGGCTGTTAACGTTGGATTCTTGAATGCACGTTTTGAGCTTTAGCCCTCACCCCCCCCTGCTTAGCCGCCCCAAGATTTTGTGCAGATGAGACATTGTGTGGATGCTCTGGGCGATGAATGGCTATGACTCAAAAAAATTGGTTCCAGTGTTTGTTGCTCTTAATCAAGAGGCTTTGTCACAGTTAATCAGTTTAGTGTCTGTCAGGAAAGTCCAAGCCTCGCATTGTGCATTGGTCATCTCCTCATAATAATGCCATGGCTGCTCTGTTTATCCCATCAGTGAGTTGGCACACACCAAAAACTGCAGGGAGCATGGAGCTGATCTGCATGGTCTTAGCTCTTTGTTCTCTTAATTATCACCCTAAAGGCAACACTGTGGTATTCAGTGTTTAATATCGTGAACTGATATGCATTAAACAATCTCTCGATGAGGAATTGTGCAACAATCTAGCATGAGCTGTGACTCAACTCAACATAGCAGCGAGCAGGGTGCAAGAGAAATCTGTGATTTTGTGATACATTCCTTCATCAGGCTATAGCAATATTTTATATTTTATATAATCTTACATTCTTACAATTCAGGGCTATACAGTTAAGTCCAACTAATGATAATCTGTCAAAAATTCTTCGGAAAACAAAGACCTGGAAAAAGCTCATGAGTCTTAAAGTCCTCAACTAACCTTTCAGCTTATAATTTCTGTATGGATTTGGTTTATTGCCTCAACCCCAGGGGCAATGGGACTGTTTTAGCATTGTATTGAACAAAAATAACAATAATAATATTAATAATAAACCACAGACCCACACTGTAATACTTTGAGTAACTAAGCATGGAGATTCAAAATAAGATTAAAATTCCCAAGCACAATGTCCTAATGATTTTGCATGGGAAGCTCTTAGCTAATGCCCGTCTTGCACACACACAAAATATGGCCGGGTGGTCCTCTGTGTGTCAGCACAAAGTAGTTTTGAGATGCATTCCCAGTGTGTGACAAAATCGAACAAAAACAAGTTGCTAGGTGATTTCATTTTTTTCTTCTTCTTTGCAGATCCACAAGTACTACTCCCTTTTCTCTAGCCTGCCCCAGATAGCTTGCCTGGCATTCCTCAGTTTCCAGTATCCCCTTCTCCTATTCAAGGGCTTAAAGGGCACTGAAAAAAGCAATGCTACTGAGGTAAGTTTTTCATTTGAGAGCATTTCCTCTGTTACGGCTGTCTCAGGTTAGTTGTATAGCCCTGCCACTAATTATGCGCCCTGCATACATAATAAAACAGAATAGGACTGTCCCTGTTGCTTTTTGTGTAAGTTTAAGTATGCCTAAACTATTAAAAGAAACTCTTAAGAGGCACATTTCCTCTGATTCTGTGCATGTGAGAGACCATCATAAACCGCCCACTAATCAAAGGGCTTATCGTGCTCGTGCAGTCCAGCCAGAGTGAAATGTGCACTGCAGTGCAGCATACCAGTGGCCTAATCATTTTAAGTAGATTTGACGTAATTGGTTTATGTTATGTTCTTGATCAGATTATGAAAAGGTTGCGTTGTTTTCTCACCGTGGAGACACAATGCTATGTTTATTTGATGGTAATCTGTGCATGGTTGTGACAAAGCCGGGGTGAGGCGATTGCCTGGGCTTTTGACTCATCCCCCCTCCCCCTGCACCTGACAGCACAAATCTGTAAAGATACACAGTAATAATTAGGAGGCTTAGTATGGGAAACAAAGTTTTTATGTAATTTTACACCTTATATAATTGACACTTTTATTGTTCCATTGTTTAATGATGTTGCTTTTAATTTGCAAAGATAAATAAGTTATTATACCTGTCACTTGTTTCCAGATGTTCAAAATCTTGGAGTTTGAACAGTTTTCCCCCAATAATCAAATCACTTCATTTAACTTTTCCAGATTTTTGCTACCAACATTACATTTTGAAACTTGTTAAGGCTTTTGGATGCTTTCAGTTGTTCATCACTTGGTTGTTTTCTTTCTGTTAGGATCTGAACAGCAGCTACTATAAAGACTATGTGAAGAGAATCTTGAAGAAGAAGCAGCCAACTAAAGTCAGGTGAGAATGAGAGGCCAGATGAGTTAATTTAGTTCTGATCAGGTCCAAATTAAAACCATTAGTGGATACTAAAACATTTTCAGTGTTCAAAGTGACTATTAAGACTAGTTATTGGTCTGAGACAGTCATTTTGACAATTCAAGGGTTATGTCATTAGTTTTGCATATCCTGAAGGTTTTTGCACACTCTGAAGGTTTTCGTAAATTGGGGTTTCAGTGTACAGAGCTGCCAAGTTATATTAATTTTTGCAGTTTGCACAATCCCAAGATTAAATTAATGAAATATCCTGAAAAAAAAAACACCACTTTGTGTATAATTTTTTTGTGTTCTTACAACTGATGGAGCTTTATTACCAAAATGAAAGACCTTAACTTACCTAATATAGTTGGTTGTTTGAATATACTTGGTTATTGTTTACAGTGTAGCTTCTAACCCTAAGTCAGAGGAAGAGGGAATTTCTAGTACATCACATCAGTGGGAGGATGGGCTTCCTGGCCTGGAAAGTATCCTCTGTTCCTACCAGATATATTCAGCAGATGGCCCCACATGGTACTGTAAAATAGCATGCAAATAAAAAGCATCCATCTTCCTTCCTTTAATTCTTTATTCCACCGGAAAGAGGAAGCTGATATTATCCGGGGAAAACCTAATGGAGTGGGCATAAACTCTTTTCATTACAATAAAAACATTACTGGCAGGGTGGCAGGGTGGCATGGTGAGCAGGGATGCCATCTGGAGGACCTGAGTGACTCTGTTGGCAGTGATCTGCCCTGCTGAAGTGTCTTTGAGCAGGACACTCAATCCCTACCAGCTGTGGTAGTGCTGTTCTTTAGCTACTCTTGCTTTCTGAACTTCCTGCTGGAGACAGGAGAAAGGAGAATTTTCCTTTGGCAATCAATAAAATAGCACATTATTTATTATTACTTATCAGATGTGTGAACCCCAGCCTGAGCTCCCCTGGAAATCCCAAAGTGTCTTTTGTAAAGAGCGAAACACATTACATCCACTGACCAAAGACTTGCAAATGGTTCCTCATACAATGTAGATGATCATCAGGGAAATGCAAATGACCCAAGAGTGATGCAAAGGTCACTAAAAATAATTTTCCTGCGGTCATCATGGTGAATGACTGCCAGGAAAGAAAGTATTTCCTTCCACTACGGCTTCATCTAGATCGGATGTCAGGGTGTTGATGTGTGTATACATAGAAACGAATTGCTGATAGATTCATTTCTTCACTGATAATATCTGACAGAAAAATGGTAAAATAAATTTGTAGAATGGCTCACTCAGTCATAACGATTTCCGATGTCTTGAATTCAATGTAGCGTGAGGTTTTAAACTTTTAACTCTGTGTACCTTCCTCCTCAGTACATCGAGCACAGAGAAGCCCAAACTCAGTAAGAGAATCATCGATGCTGTGAAGGCATACATTTATACACCAGAGGATGGTAAATATGACATCCATGTCTAGTTTTTTGTCTGCTCATGTCATGATGTGTTGTCTCCCTCTCAGTTTTATAACACTTCTCTTCCTATTTATTTTCTTTAAAACCAGTTTTCCGTTTCCCGATGAAGTTGGCGATATCTGGTGTCGTGTCATTTATTTCCTTATACCAGGTACCTAATCTGTTTTTATAATCTTTAAAACCCATATCTACTATGTCAAGCTACAACAATAATACATCAGGATGTCGTGAATCAGTTATTAAAGTTGATTGCTTATTCCTGATAGTAATAACCTACTGAATGTGCGCTCGAAAACAGCAGATTTATATTCCCACACCTGAGAAACCATTACCACACCATGCTGAGGTAAGAGCTTGTTTTCCGGTATTAAATAAACTTCCTCTGTCTTAGATGGCACTGCTGCTGATCTTGACAGTGGTGCCAAATCTCCAGACTGCCCGCATGGGAGTCGATGAAGAGATTGCCAAGGTGTTATCTGGCTTCAAGATCGAGCTGTCTCCAGACAGATCAGAAGTGGTCAGGATAGTGGTCCATTACATATGGTGTGTAGAAGGTGAGTGGATGAAGAGGGTCGGGCTGCCATTTAGTGATATGGAATATGAAGAGCGTATATGCATTCAAACCACTTACTGAATAGACTTGGATTCATAATGTATTTATATCGATTAGATCATATTGGAGTCTACTTTTACAAGCCAAATGAGACAAATTGGCCACAGGCAATTCATAGTAACATGCACAACTGACATGGTCCTGCTCTTATGCTGACTTAGGTGCACATACATTATAAACCACAAATGCAAGATGGAATAGCTGTGCTGTGCAGTGTGGGCTGCTGATTAACTGCATGCTTTTCATATAGGACGGACTCTTTATTAGCTTAAAGTGATGTCAGAAAGTGCTGAGTGTCCGTGAATGAAACCCTGCTCCAGTAAACAGCCTGACTGTCATGTGCTGTGTGTGTTTTTGTCAGTGTCCTATATCTCTGCGATGACCCTGGCCTGCTTGATCAACCTGGCTATGCTCATGAGGTCCATGGTTCTGCATCGGTAAGTTTGAAAACAGGACAGCGCAGCAGCTTTTGCGCTCGTTTTGCCCTCTTTCTCCCAGAGTTTCATGCCTGCACCACAAACGTGCTGCAGATTCTGGTTCCTTCATTACACAGTAATGGCTCGGGCTGGAGTTATTATAGCATAATAGAGTACTAATCATCCAGACAGACAGAATAGGATTCACTCTGCGTTTACTACTGGCAAAATTGAAAATGCCCATTAAGATAAGAAATGAAATACTGTACCATTACCATAAATTATGCCATATTAAAAGAAATGATTTTCTGAGTCGAGTATTGAATTGCAATGCAATTGTATCCCATACTGATTTGCCTCTTTAATTTTCTATGTAATTTGTGCAGGACTTAACATGGTGCTCTTGATGTCTGTATTGTGTTTCCTCCCATAGGTCAAACCTGAAGGGGCTGTACAGAGGAGATATCTACAATGTGTACAACTGCCAGAGAAGTATCAGGCCGTCTCGTCCAGCTCTGGTCTGCTGGATGGGGTACACCAGCTTCACTGCAGCGCACCTCTGCTATGGTATAGTTACATTTACCCAGATAAAAGGCATAGGCAAAGAGCAGTTATGCAGCCTTTATTCAGAATTGCTGTCAAACCTTTAATTACTTGATTTGGAGGGTATATTCTTTCTAAAACTGTTCTAATATTTCCTTTTTTTGCTGGGAATTATATATTCACCTAAATGTATCCTATTGAAGTTTTAGAGCATGATGTTATTCTATGTGAGAATAATTGTGCAGTGTGGTTGTATGTGTAATTCATGAATGGATGCCTTTCAAGTTCCCTTGTGGTTTCCAAAAAAAAAAAAAAAAAAAAGAGAGAGAAAAAAGCTGGATCATACTTTCTTTCATTATTATGTGAGAGTAGTGCGAGTGTTTAATCTCATCAGTATATGAAGTAAGATGTTAGACAAGGTGCAGGCTGTAGCCCTGAAGCTCTGATCTCTCCCCTGCAGGCATGATCATCCAAACCATGGTGTTCTTCCTCTGCCTTCTGGTCACGGTCTTCCTCATTCTCATGCCTGTCTTTCATGGACAGAATCTAATACTCTTTCAAGTCCTGTGGAGCATGTGGTGAGTGGTCTCACACGTTACGCTCTCCCTCTGTCAGTGGACTGCTCGAATAAGACATCACCTTGTCATAGCATCACTGCTGCTGTGTGGAAAAAAACTCCAGTGTGTTTTTGGCTTTAATTGGAGGATTGGAGGAAAACTCAAACATGCATGGTGGTCAGTCTGAGGTCAATCAAGGTTTTCACTCAACAGCTACAACATGCTTGAGGCTGTAATGGCTCTGACCAACACACATTTCTATCAGTCATGAAACAGTATTCACCTTCAGTCTCTCTTGCATCACCACAGGAAGTGTGTGATTATTGATTTGTCCTTTCAGGCCCTTCTGGTTGATGCTCCTCTTGGCTGTGCTGATTCAACATATCACCGCCAGGTTTTGCTTCATCAAAAAAACAGCAGGCACAAGAGACCTAGACAATAGGTAGAAATGCATTTCACACTTATTGCCGTGTATTCTGAATGCATTCTCTTATTTACTGTTTTCCAAGCCTTTTCACTGAATTAGACCTGCAGCATTGTACTGGATGGTTAATGCGGCCTAACCTATTTTACAGGGGCAGTCTGTTCCTGCTGACCTACCTGCTGTTTCCAGTCAATGTCCTGATTGGGGCACTGCTGGGACTGTGGCGCATGGTCATCACAGCCCTGTTCAACATTGTCCATTTGGGACGCCTGGATATCAGTCTTCTTAACCGCAATGTCGAGGCGTTTGACCCTGGTGAGTCAGACACTCTGTACCATGCACAGATGGTCATCAACACAGCGATACATTATGCTGACCCTACAGTCTCATCAAGTCAAGTCCAAGATTGTTGAAATGCAATACATTTCAGTGCAGCACAATGTGTCTCTACTTTAAAGAATTAGTGCAAAAGCACATGATATTAAAGTGCTGGGCACGTAACACCTGCATTCAAAGAACCACACACACACAGCAAGGCAGTGCTGGCTAATACAAGTTCTAAGATTTCATTGCTGCATTATATTTTACATACTTTATTCAAGTCCTATTGTGTCATATACTTTTTTAAATGCTCTGGAGAGTAAACTGTTGAATTTCAAAACACACCGTGTTAACATATTCATTAGCAGTAACAACATGCAGTTTTTTAAATTGTAGTTGCCCGTGTTATTTTCTCTTGATGGTTCCATGGAAAAAAATAAATAAAAGGGAAGCAATTTTCCCTGAGTAAATGCATTTCTAGTGATCCCACTCAGAGGCTTGAAATGGGTTATCCTATCCACTTTACCTTGCTAGAAGCTCAGTGCAGCTCGTATGATATCTGTATTCTGTGCAACGCAAAGGTCTGTAATTGCACACTGATCTCAGAAATGGCTGCAGACATGAGACATCTGTTGTGAGGGAAAGCAGGTGGGTAGGGAAAAAAAAAACTGTGATTGTATGGCCATTATGTGTGATTGCCTCGAAGCCAACCCCGGGTGCAATCCTATGTGTTTATTGCTTTTGCCCAGTCAGAGTGATACCCCTCCCTCTGTCTTACTGCAGCCTACCGCTGCTATGCTCATTATCTGAAGATTGAGGTGAGCCAGTCTCACCCCGTGATGAAGGCCTTCTGTGGGATGCTGCTCCAGTCTGCGGGCCAGGAGGGCAGTGCCACACAGAGGGCACGGGACGCTGAGGAAGGTCTGTAGCACAAAAGTTAATACCCATGATACACTACTAGCTCATTTTTCATTTATCATATTAACACAGATACTTGTAACACAATTTACACTATACAGTTTTACATGCACAGGCAGACTTGGTAGTCCTCTGTATGTCTGTTCAGCATATTTTTACATTTAAAGATACTGAATCAGGTCTATAATAATAAGAATATAGCATCAGTTCCTCCAGAGATATTTTGAATGCAGGCGCAGACTCTCACAGGTCACCCTAAAACATAATGAGATCATGGCACTGTCTCGCACGTACAGGAGCAATGAAAGCTTAGTGGTTCTGATTTAATATGTCAGGAACAAATTGAGTCTCGGTATTGAATAATTTACAGTCCTGGTGTTGGTCTCAGTCAGATCTGTCATAAACTAATAAGCTGTCCTGGTATTCTCACCTGAGCTCTCAGCCGCCATCACAAAGATAGTGTAGTTATACAGTTCACCATCATACATATTATTTAATGTAAAAAGTAAAAGTATGTAAAAAGGTGAGCAGTGCATTCTTCATATATTTTATCCAAAATTATAAACAGCTAATTCAAGACTGGTTGTTGATCGTTGGCAGTGACATTGATGCAGATAGTATGTGAGTGATAATTATTATGCTGGACATGTGGTCACTAGAGGATGTACATCATAGTGAGCAATTAGCAGGCAAATGCATCAGGATTCATCCATTGTCGTGGAATCCAGCTCTGTGGTATACAGGCATGGCTGGATCCATTACAGATGAATGATGGCGGTGGTGATGTTGGTTGTTTGCATCCAGAGAACAATGCATTATCAGTAATAATCTATTGTATTACAAAGATTGTCGAGTAGCTGATTACACAGATGAGCTACTCTAATTGCCTGTTTCATATTCATGTAGCCCAAGGGGCTTAAGCTTTCAGTGTGTTAATGGCAAGCTCAATATGCTCCAACCATGCTCAGAGGATTAAAATATGATTGCTTTCTATTATTACTCTTTCGGTACTATCTTGCCGGTCCTGGGTGGCCATCGTCCAAGCACTGCATTTCAAAAGACTCTTTCCCCATTCCAATTTAGATTAGGAAAGACTGTGCAGGCCTGTGCTGAGGACTCATGTGTCTGCTAGCAGAGCGAACAAACTGCCCCCTCACTGCTAACATGGTGTCTGAATGTTCACAGGGATCCAGCTGGTCCAGGAGAAGAAACAGCTAAAAGTATCCAGTGCCAAGAGGGCTCGTGGGCACTGGCTGATCCTCTACACCCTGGTCAACAACCCCTCCCTGGTGGGCACCAGGAAGCACTTTAAGCGTCAGACAGAGAGCTTTGTGAATGGAAGCCTCAACCGCACCGGCAAGGACGGGAGCAAAAAGGAGGCAGGAACCAAGGAGGCAGAGGAAGCTGCCAGCAACTGAAAGTGAATGTGACCCCCACCCTCCCCCCTTTTACAGATTGGCTGCAAAGTCTCTTGGTTTGTGGGCAGATCATGCAGTATATTTGTCCATCCATAGATGTGTCTGCATTTGCTGAAATAAGTGCACTTATAGGTAGAGCTTTTCACCAAGCGTTTCCTGTTTGTGTGGAGATTGTGTGTCCAGTTTGTACCATCCATGTTCCACCGTTTGTGTGTGTGTGTGTGTGTGTGTGTGTGTGTGTGTGTGGACCAGAGTCTCTGCACAGGCAGGAAAAGCTGGTGTGGCGCTGAACTCCTGTCTAACCACACTCTCACACCATGTGCCATATTCAACACGTTCCTGTGTGTATTTTTAAAAGACACACATTTGTGTTACTTTTCAGCACCATATACTGAATGCTAATAGCATATGTTTTGCCAATATGTTGTTATTAACGCATAGTGTTAAAATGTAATGCAAATTTGTGGCCTGCCAAACTAGACACATGGATGTGCTGAAACTGAGGCATCCTTTAAAGAGTGTATTTATATAAGGTTAGAATGTGTGACTATTTATGAATTTACATAATGAACTGTTTTCCTAGACGGAGTAGCCTAAATAATTTTCAACTTGTTCAATTTTCCACTTGAATAATGTAATTAACACCCATCTTAACACCCGTCTTATGTAAGATTTGGAATAGGTACTATTAGACACATGGAAAATGTCTGTTGTATTTGTAGGCCTTTTACGTACAAAAAAAAAACATTTCATGTCATTGCTATTTATCAGCATTTCTTTTTCTTTTCTAGCTGTGAAAATTTTACTCCCAAACTCCTCAAGATAGTTGTGTGTTCTGGTTTCTTAATTTTGATATCAACCACCATCACATCGTTTGTTTCTGCATTACATTAAAAATAATAAAAATAAAAAAATAAGTGCCTGCTTTCAAGTGAAAATATGAATACCCCAATTTCCCTTTGTGATTACTGTGAAAATAAAACTGAAACGAAAGTGTTTATTTTTTTCCAGTTATTTAGATCATTACGTAAATTGCCCTTCCTCGCCTTTTTGTTGCATCGTGTGATATCGACTGTTAGGTTGATCGAAATAACTTGGATGAGATCGAAAGGAAAATGAAGACAAAAAGAGGCTTTGTGTTCATCAGCGCTTCAAACGTGGCGCCTGTCCAGTCTATTTAATTTTATTTATCTTGATCATAAATGAGTTATTCAAAATGTCTTACCATTTTCAGTCACAATGTAGCCTAAGAAAAAGAGCCAGACCGTTATTTGTTCCCTTTTGTCAAAACATAATAAATAAAAGCAAAGACGTAGAAATAAGATTCCAATATCGATCATTTCAAAAGAGAAAAATAAAATGGACGTATGAACTTAACCCCTAAACCCTAACCTGATTTTTGCATAGTATATATCAAATTTAAACTTCTTGGACATCTTAAAGTTATACAATTCGGCACAAATGATTTTGATACTAAATTTATTTTCCTATATTTTGATAATTCCTCAATTGCCGACGCCGACGTTTTCTTAAAATAGCTCTTTATCCGTGACGCTGGTCAATGAGAAACCCAGAGGACATTTTTAAACGTTTTATTAATTACACATTCACAAAATTATATCAAATAAATGAATAAAAAAATCTTTAAAAGATCACGCAATTTTTTTATTTTATTTTATTTTTTTACAACAGTTCACAAAAAGTCACTATGCATAAAATTACAAGACAGTGAAGCCTCCAGACGCTCACCTGCGTCCTTTTGTTGATAGGCTGCTTCATAGAAACTTATTTAACCTCGTAAAAAAAAAAGAGAATAATTCCAATCCACATGGCTTAGCCTACATCACAGATTGACAGTAATATCTAAAGTCCTATAGACTGCACTAATAAAAACCACACATGGAAATACGTGTGACATGCCATGGATACGTTTAAAACCATTGTAAAAAGCGATAGAATAGCAAGCACCCGTTGTGTAGAGGTTAAAGTCACACATGTTAAAGCCCTACATTACATTTAACAACATTTGTTGGTAAATAACCTGGGATTCCACCTCCAAGCACAGCACACGCCTTTACAACAGTTAATGTGATTTTCGCCTTTGATCTGACAGGACAATAGGCAGGGCATCGCTGCTGGCGCTGTCCAGCACAATTGATTAAGCCTTAATTATGGCACAATCCCTGCATATTATAGCCTGACATTGGCCACTAAAACATAGAAAACCCCCCATACCTGCTTATAGCGACGGAATTTCCCCTGACAAGTGCAGTCGGATCACTAATGACTGACAAGATATTATTTGGTCCTGTGGAAAAAAGTTGTAATGTTAGACGTCGCTCATCAACAGTCCTGACAGATATGGATATGGCTTTCAAATATTTTTGGCAGTATGTGCTTGATCTTTGCTCTCTAATGTGATCATAAAAACTACAACATCAATTTTGGACTCAAGTGTGGCGAGTGTCCATACATCGCCAAATAGCTACCCATGCCTATACGTCCTGCGTAAGGTGACATTTTGATGCGTTCTCGTCCGTTTTGAGGTCTGACATAATTGTAAAAATCTGTGCTTGCATTGTAAACAGCATTTCGAAGAGTGATGCGTGTTTTACTCTTAAAATCGACCACGAATGCCACATGAATCAATTCACAATCCCAGTGACTGACGGAATATATTCTGAGGTAAAATAAACGATCCACCTTTTTACAGGGGCCATCATTTTTCACGTGTAGTAATGATAGGTGAGTTACCTGCTTAAATGTAGGCTACTTAAAAGTAAATATTTTACAATATACTCGCTGAAATCAAAAGGTGCTCAGCGACTTGGCTGCTTGTAGTTGCCGTTGATTTCCTCGGAGATGTTGACTGCCTCGGCTCCCAGCGGTAACCTGTCACTGTACTCCGATCCCACCTCAAATTCCTCCTGGCCGGTTTTGGATGAAGATCCGGGGATGGACTCTGTCACCACGCTCCCCTCCGCCTCTCCCTCTCCATCCCCGTCCCCTTCCTCTCCCTCAGCCTCTCCCTCACCCAACTCACTGGAGTTGAAGTTTTTCTCTGATTCCACAAAAGAAGCCCTGGGATCAAAATCTCCAGTCATTTGTTTCTCCATCTGATCCGGATTCTGAGCCTTCATAATCAGCTTGTAGGTCTTTCCTTGGTACTTGTATAGCAAATGGCAGCAGGTGGCCCCCAGCAAAGGAACAGTGGCCAGAGCCAGTAGGAAAGTGCTGACAACCACGATGATCAGTAGAGAGGGGATTTTCTTCCTAGTTGTGAAGACAACTTGAACTTGGCAGTCCTGCCCCCCATAGGTGAGGCAGAGTGTGTAATTAGTGCCAGGCTGTAAACCGTGGAAACGGTAGGCATTAACCCCCTCCTCTATCTTAGACCACTGAACCATAGAGTGTCCATTGCCTGTGTTTACACAGAGGTATAACATGTCCAGGGGGGCTTTATTGGCTGAGGACTGGTATAAACTGAAAACCTCTTTGTTCACTGTTTCCAGGTTTTGAGTGTGACTGAGGTGCAGGTTAGACTTGGTATTGGGAAGCTGAAGTGGATTGAGCTGTACTTTGGCCTCCGTCTCTGACACTTCCAGCGCAATGACACCAAAATCAAATGTATACTGCTTGAGGTCATCCAAGCTCAGGTTGAAGGCATGGTTGGAGATGTATTCATTGCCATCGCTTACACCACACTTGGTCGCAAACGAAGGGTTCTCTGACACATGGTCGGTCTGACCTGTGGCAGGATGTTTGACTGATGAACCAGTGGAGATGCTCTTGGCCATTTCGTCAGGGTTGGGCTGATTGATCACATTGTTCTTAGAGGTCTTAGGACCTACAGGGTTGTTGACAGATGGACGAATCTTCTCCACGGTAGAATCAAGCATTGAGTTTGTGGCATGTTTCTGAGTGCCTGCCAGTGCCACCTTAACACTTCTCTCTGCTACACCTAAATCATTGGCAGCCGAGCAGCTGTAATTTCCATCTTCCTTTTTGCTCATGCGAGGAATAATGAGGGTGCCGTTTTGAAAGACGAGGAGTCGACTATTGGTCGTTTTATCATTAATGGGTAAATCATTTTTGTCACCACTGGCAGGCAAAGAGAAATGATAGATTTGATTTCCTGCTTTCACATGCCAGCTGACATCTGGTTTGGGGCTCCCTTTTGCCTCACAGTTTAAGATAACCATATAGCCCTCATAAATCTCTGTATTCTCAATATTGGGCTGGAAGGTTATAGTGACAGTAGGGGCCTTACAGTCCAGTTTGGGCATCTTTGTAACCATTATACCTTTCAGGAGTTCAGGGGCATCACATAAAATGGAGCTCTCCTCTGGGACAGAGATCTTGGTTGATGTGATCCAATCCCTCAGCCATTCCAGGCTGCAGGAGCAGGTGAATGGATTATTAAAGATCTGAAGGTGGGACATGGAAGAGAGGGCATTGAAGGTGCCTTGCACAATGGTCGTAAACTTGTTGTTGTTGATGCGCAGCGACCGCAGTTCTTTGAGAGTGGAAAAGGCATCCTTGGGAAGGTTAACCATTTCATTGTTATTCATTTTCAGAAGCTGCAGGGCTGTGAGGTTGTGCAGATCCTCCCATGGAAAATTAACAATTTTGTTGTAGCTGATGTCCAGGTTGCGAAGCTGGATCAGCGGGGCCAAGGTGTCGGTCTCTATGGTGACTATTTCATTGTGGGCCAGCCAGAGAGAGGTCACCTGAGTGACATTGATGAAGCTTTTACTTTTCAGTAATTTGATCTTATTGGCAGAAAGACTTAGGGTGGTGACATTGGAGGGCAGACCGACAGGTACCAGGAGCAGGTCTTTGTAAGCACAGTCCGCAAACTGATGAGTGTATTTGTCCAGGCAGCTGCAGGGCTCTGGGCAACACTGCACCATGCCAATCACAGTAGTCCACAAGGCAAGGAGCTGCAGGAACCTTGTTGCCATTTTCAGCACCTGCAAGTATTGAATTACCAGACATTAGCTCGGTAGTACTCTGTATCAAGGGTTTATATAATGGCCAAAATGTAATGTGACACCTTGATGCACTTCATATTTCTCATATTTCTGGCACTTTGAATGTGTAACACTGAGTGGGTTGTCTCAACAGGGCATGAATCTACCACACAATGCAACACTGCACTAGGAATTCGTATAAAGTGAAAAACACAGGGTCATTACTATTGCTGTTATTGCCATTGTTGATTTGAGTTCTCGGATTATCATTTTTACTGAATTCCATAAAGTTTTCCTCTTTTTCACGGGTCGTTTTGTACAAAGCACCGCAAACCAACATCGGAGTTTTTATGATTTCTGATTTGACATCTATGCTCTTCATATTACACACTTGCACACATATTTCAGCATTTATAGCAAATTTGGGTCCAGG
This sequence comes from Holocentrus rufus, assembly GCA_900302615.1. Taxonomy (NCBI): domain Eukaryota; kingdom Metazoa; phylum Chordata; class Actinopteri; order Holocentriformes; family Holocentridae; genus Holocentrus; species Holocentrus rufus. The sequence continues at coordinate 3,538 of OMLF01012303.1, read as the reverse complement.
TGGTCGTTTCCTGTTTCGAGAACCCAGTGCGGGCACAATAACGCTGTCCATGGTGCTAAATCCGTTGCGCTCCGTCGTAATGAAAAACATTTTACTTCAGCGAGTGTTTTGTGATATTCCCATAAACAATTCTCAATGCACTGTAGCCTACCGCACTTATGACAAGATGTAATTTTCTTTTAGATTCACCAAAGTTGCAGTTGCGCTATCGGATGTTTTCTTTACTAAATATGATCTGGATGATTCTTGAGGTCTGTTTTTCTTAGCTTGATTAACTACTTATTGAATCGTCTTACCTGTCAAATGTTAACTTCCAATTCCCGTGGCTTATAAATCACTCTTGGAGTTCAAAATCTTCTAAAGCAAGTTTAATGGTCGAAAAAAAAACTACTGTCCTCGTATGTTGTGGATCCTTTTACATGACTTTTGGAGAGCACGACAGCACTGATGATGGGGCGGTGGAGGGAACATTTTTCTCCCGGTGGTGAGATGCTGTACAGTCCGTCGGCGCTTTTCCTCTCCAGCGAGTGTGAGATCCGCTGCGCGCTCCCGCAGCCGCGGAGCAAGAGGAAGGATTGTGAACGCGCAGCCTCTCCCATCTCGCTCCTCAGTATTAAAGATACAGAAGCTCCGGGTCCTCCACCCTCAAAGAAAATTCATAATTTAGAATATGATGTTTAATTTATTACCCGGTCGACCCAAGACTAATCTTTGACCTCATTCGGTCTGGTAGTCTATTGTCTCTAATGCTAAAGGGAAGAGAGTTTTCAAACGCAGTGACAAAGATATAAAGTTTAGTTTTGTGGGAAGCATCTGTTAGGACTATGCCAGATAGGCACAGTTTTCAGCAGTACTGTATTATTTGCATTTGAAGCTAAATAAAATAACTGTATATAGTTTGAGGCTAACTTAAATAGCCCAACGAGAAATAATCCCCAGATCTTATTTGAGCCACATTTCAGATCCTGTTTCACGAGGCGATGTATCTGATTGAAACAATCAGCTTTTTGTGAGAATCATGGTTGTGTTTTACACTAAAAATGTGCAGGTGACTGAATCCAAATGGAGACTTTTATAAGAATAGGCTACAGCTACAAGTGGCATAGACAGCTGAGAGCAACATCTGAAGGTTGAACCGTATGAGCAGTGGACAGAGAATTTGCTATTCTTGCCAGTGTTCGTATAACTCAATTGTTCTTTTACAATTAAAATTTTGTGGTTTGTAACGAATTCAAACCGTTAGATAATGTGTTGTATCTCAGTTCAGCTATTTTTAAATCAATATCATTAATCATTCTAGTTCTTTAAAATTTTTACATCATATTAGGCTATAATTAGTCATCTAATGTAAGTATTAGTAGAACCGGGGGCTTTGAGCAGACTTTGTTTCATAATTGATTTTCTATTCAAATACTGCCATCTTCTGGTAGAACTGCAGAACTGCTCTCTCTCTCTCTCTCTCTCTCTCTCTCTCTCTCTCTCTCTCTCTCTCTCTCTCTCTCTCTCTCTCCTGTGTCATGCAGTAAGTAAATCAGACATTTATCAGTTAAACAATGTAAATACATAAACCCCGCTTTCTAAAACTGTATTGGCCTAGCATTTTATTTATTTATTTAATTGTCCAGTGGTTCTCCTGTCTGAGACTGACATATATAAGCATATTTGGCTTTAATCCATTTCCTTTCCAAAATCATTAAAGGAAATACTAAACAAAGACAAACACTACTACTACTACTACTACTTCTACTACTACCACTACTACCAATAATAATAATAATATGTTCCCTGGAAGATAGTAATAAAAACAGCTAACATTTACATAAGAGTGACCCCTGCTGTCAAGACACTGTAATCACATAGACAATCTGTAAACAAAAAAAAAAGACCATCTGTAACATAACACATGGTTGTATAAGCAAAAAAAAGTGGCACGCATGTTAAGTGTGACTCTTGGATTGGGTTATTTTCCTGTCTTAATGTTGTGCTCTTCCATCAGTAAGTGCCATGTAGACTGAGATCGTTTGGTTTACTATTCTAAATATTTGATTAAATTTGGTTAAATATTTGATTGAATTGTATAATTCAGCGGGAAACATGATCCCTGCCAAACTAGGAGCTTAAAAGTTTTTTTCTCCCTGCATCCATTATTTTGGCTTTCTTCCAGAGATCTTTCACAGAATAACACAACAGGAAAGCAACAAAATGATAAAGCTCCAAATCAAATACTTGGGTCACAAGGACCGATACACTCACATATCAGGGCTCAGAAGAAAAATAAGAACCTCATGGTCACCATATCAGACAGCTGAGACTACAAGCTGGCCAAGAGGCGCCGTCAAGGCTTGTCGTCCTGATAGTGAGAAGGTCAAGTTGATGCAACACAAGTGTTTCTGAGAAACTAGGCCTGAAAAAATATTAATACTGTGAGCATAATGGACAGGGTATTAAAGGTTAACCCCAAGGCTTCCCTTTTTTTATTTCTATAACATCTCACAACATTTCCTTTGAGTGCATTAGACTTGGATGTTACTAACCCCAACATGACTAAACAAGGTGACTGGGGCAAAAATGACTCAGGCAGGACACACACGACCACACAAAGAGTCATCATCCATTTTTTTATCATCATCTGAACAGTAGGCCACTATTAACTGTCTAAGCAGACCACAAAATCAGGCCACTTAGACACGTAACCAGAGTAGGAAATGAGCCCGGGAGCGCTGTGTCAACTCCAGCTTAAGGCTGAGACAGCCTGATCTGCATTAATGTGACCTGGGTTTTTGGGTGGGCCACCTGCGTTCATGACATGCCATGCACTGCTGGGAATCTGACAAAATAGGAACCTGCTCCTCTGTCCCAGAAATGTAAATATAGTGCAACACAAGCAAAGTCTGTGGGGTAAAAGATTATCTGCAGGGTAAAAGATTATAAATAGCAAAAGCAAGGACATTTCGCAAGGACATTTTACCGTCCTTAGGGGTAGTTCAGTGAAGCACTATGGGTAAAATTGAAGTACAAGAGTAAATCTAGTACCCATGTGTAAAAAATACCATGGGTAAAATCATTTGTTGGGTTGGGTAAAGCCCATCCCAAAAATAAATGAATGGCATTGTTATGGCATGGCCATGACTGGGTGGTGCCCCATTACAGTTTCCTGTTGATATGTTCTAACTTCTCACAGAACATGACACCTCACTTCACTTTGTGACAAGTTGCTAAGTTTAGTAGTGTTGTGGAAAAGAGCTCAAATTCTGCTGTGTTGTCCACTCAGTGTTTTACTGGTGTGAACTGGATACTCAGCATGGCTCTGAATTTAAAGTGAATCACTCAAAGCTGGAGTCACATGCAGCTTCAGCCTGAAATCTGGTTCATCTGGATAAGGAAAGTTGTTTCAAGTACAAGTTTCCCTTGGAGCTAAATAGACTGCTTTGAAGTCTTTTCTTGAGAACAAGATCTTGTCACTTATTTGTGTAAGGAGAGATGAAGAAGACAATATTAAGTCAGTGTAAATAACTGTTTAATTCAATGATGTCCAAAT
>OMLF01012293.1:0-16872 GCA_900302615.1 Holocentrus rufus | reverse complement strand
GAAAAACCCCTGAATTTCAAAACTCAAAATAAGGTGCAAATTAAGAGTATTTTCAGTGACAAATTCAGGTACTGGTTTTCAAAATTAAGTATAAAATCCAGGTGTTTTGCATCTTAAAATTTCTTATTCCATGCACAAAACACCTTATTTTTTTCAGGGGTTTAATCAGATAATTTTAAGGGATTAAAATTAAGGGATTCTGTTTGGTAGTGGATATTAAGTTCTCAATAAAAGTCAACAGGGGTAGCCTGACGTTGAGAGAAGCAAGCTTGGCTAATATTTCTGATCCACAAAGACAGGTAAACGAGGAAATAAAAGCAAGGAAAGTGGATTCAGTAGTGCCCTTGAACGTGGCATTGAATAAACTGTGGAGGTAAGTGTGGCCACACAGTTCTGCTGGTGACCAGTGAACGGTATTTCCCAGTTTCTCAATTTCCCTTAAATGTCATATTAAAAGAACTGATCTCACATTACATTTCATTTAACCTATTGAGAAAGGCAGAGAAGAAAGGAGGTTGAGTTACGATAGTGAAAGGTTCATAGAGAATAGAAAGAAGACAGTGGAGAGAGCATTCATCTCATTCCCCCACGAACCACGCTAGCCCCCTCTGGGCCAATCAGTGTCAAATATGTCACCTTGTTTTGACCGTTGGTTTAAAAGCCCTCCATGTACCAGTCAGTGTAATTTTGGAAATGTTGGAACATGGTGGTGAGATGCATTTCTTGTCCAGGTTTTGCCAAAACTTAATCAGTGATGAAATATCCATGTGACGGACAAATCAATGAATGGGTGGACAGACAGAAAGTAAAGTTTTGAACAAACCTATGTAACTATAGTAGCAAACTACAACTGTAGTGTAAAGCTAATGGCATTGCCAATGTTGTGATTATTTTCTAGCAGCTAACATTGGTGTAATTGTAATGCCACAATTCAGAATCAGAATTGAATATTCCACATTTATGAAATAAGCAGTTAATATTAAAATGGCTGAGGGCAGACCATGAGAGTGGAGGATGGACAATTAGCTTTTCACCTTTTAAAACAGGAGTAAAGAAACTGGCGAGAAGTCATGAATTAAGTGCAATGAGGAGGAGTGAAGTCCAGTGAACAGTGGAGTTTAATGTGACAAGAAAAACAGCACTAGGGTTTTTGATAATATGAGTGAAAATAAGATTTGTGCAAGAATAATCAGGTTCCTTCTTGGTTTCTGAGGGTTTGAAGGATGCCTGGAGAGAGGGAAGAAAAGGAAAAGACAGGGTTCAAAGCACAATGATACTTCACCAAATCTAATTGACTTTCAGAACTCGACCTGGTTGAATTCTATAAGTAATATCCATGCTAAAACTCACCCAATTGCAGTAAAAAAACAGCAATATGTTATCTTTATCCTCTTCATTCATACTTGTCAGATCATCTCCAGCACCAAAGCAGTGCTTGGACTCAGATAAAAAAAAAAAAAAAGCCAGTGCACAACATTACCCGCTATGCCTAGCTGTTGGTGTTTTATCTGGCCTTGCCTTATCAACTATACCAGCAGAGCCATGTGTGAATTCAGGCCAAGTGTTCCGTAAGACAGGATATGACACAACATTTACTTACAGCCTGATTTTGGTGGTTTAATTCAGCATAAGATTTATTAGAACCATGGTGCTAGCAGACCTCTCACTTGAGGTAGTTGTAAGATTCATTTTGAGGAGTTTCACAGGACAGAGAGCTTTTAAACAAAATTTCATACAAATTTTATTGTTTAAGTACAGTGAGGATATGACAGATATTTCTATAGAAATAGGCTATAGGCTTTAGTCGATGGGCTGCAGAAGTGTCTATACGGCATAGTACTGAATACTTATAAACAGTGACCAAATCTGGACACACACTCTTTGATGCAGTCTCTAAGAGCTTCCTGCCCAAAGGCGAGAAATGATATTTGGCAATCTCATTATGAAGTTTCATATCAAAGAGTGTGTGTCCAGACTTGGCCACTGTTACGTTAACCCAATTTAAGCTTTGGACTTGTGTATTTAAGCTGCACTAAGCTTTGGCACTTTGACAGCCCAATGTGGCAGCAAAGGATAACTTTGAATTTTTGAAAGTTTGAAGGTCTTCATCAACCTGGAACACCTGGAAACTGCTCAAACTTACATGTCTTCTCAGTGTGTGGTGGGGTGGACATTGTCAAGAATTGTTCAAGAACTGCACAAGACGATGTTTGCTGACTGCTGTTTAGGAGAGACTTTTAGATTTTTGTATTGAATAGGTTACCCACCGGTGACTATACCCAGCACTAGAATTTCAGGTGGACACAATTGGGCAAAATTAGAGGGATGAGCGGTCTTTTCTGATGCAAAGTTCTGCACTTTGTGATTTAGACTGAAAACACAGTGTTTCTACATAAAACTCTAGCCTAGTAAATCTTTAAATATCTTGCAGTATTTCACCACTGGCAGTTATTAACATGACCTCATTCTGATAGTAGTTCAATATCAAAGTGCCCCAGACAACGAGCCGTGGTATCTTGTGATTTTAATCCAGCGGCCACTGTTCTCTGTTTTCCCAGATCAGCTACCAGAGCATTGAGTCGTCCGACCCGGGCATTAACGTGCCAGGTCCCCGCCGAACGGTGTCCAAGCTGAGGAACGAGACCTACCACATGTTCTCTGGCCTGCATCCCGGAACCACATACCTGGTATCTGTCCGCGCCCGAACCACCAAGGGCTTTGGTCAGACGGCCCTCACCGAGATCACCACCAACATCTCTGGTGAGGCCATGTGCTTTGACTGCTGGACTCATTGAGGTTGGGGTAGATTTAGTGGTGTGTGTGTGTGTGTGGTAAACTGGGATGGTAAGCTAAAATACATCCAATCAGAATACAACCTCAGTTTTTATTCTTCTAGCCCCTGTTTGATTGACTCATCAGCTGCACCTGTTATCCTCCACTAAGCTCAAGAACAGTAGCGAGCAGTAGCTTGTTAGCACGGCACGCCAAGGATTATTTTACCAATCTTCTGTGAGAAGAGGTGAGGCTACCAATAGAGTGAGACATGGACTTTCTCACATCAACTCTAATACTACAAGTCTCCAAAGTGCACGCAAGCAAGTGAGCTCTACAGCAGTGTTAGCTAGGAAAACTTAAGCTAACGTCAGCCACAGAACTTGTGAATGTGAAGGTCAACTTCTGTGGTTGCAGCGCTAGTTAAACCTGTAGTTTTTTCAGTTCCAACATGTGGAATATTTTCACTTTACTGTACAGTTGGTTGATCTTACCAGAGTCCAGACAATATTGTTACCCAAGAAAATTAAGCCTTTAAAAACAGTTACTGACTTTTAGGAACTCTCAAATCTTGGTGGGTCAATAAGAAAATTCCTGTTTTTAACTGGATTTACTATCCTTTTAAGGTAAAATATATATTTTTTCTTTACTACTGTTATAGTTGGCATTTTGTTTGAGTGTGCAGTCAGTTCCTCTCTTTTTTACGTACTTTTTGAAGGCGAATACCAATACATCTGTTCAGATTTAAGCTGAAATTTTGTGCCAATATTTAATATCTTCAAATTTTCATGCAAAAATTGTCATCAGAAATTGCAAATATTCATTGTTTCCCCTAAACATTATTCATTGCAAGGTGGAAAAGCCCCTTCAGTGTTATTTAGTTCACCATTATGATGACAACAACAGCAGCAATAATAGCCTAATTAAAAATATATTCATGAATAATTGTGTGGAATCAAATCAAAATGTCGCATTAGCATAAATTTCTCATTGAGGGTTTCCAACTGACAGTTACTCCAGTACTGATCAACTCTACAGTTAATATCAAAGGTGAATGGCCAGTATACTTTTTTTTTTTTTTTTTTTTTTTTTTTTTTGTGAAAGGCTAATATCAGGCCAATGTATCAGCAAAGTGATGTATTAGTTTATGTGCCCCTGGCTGGCTTGCCAGTTGAGGGGAAAATACTATGACATCCTGCTGCTTTATTCTTTACAGCAGAGCCCGTAGCCATTTGTCCAGATTCAACTTTGAATTCTCAGTTTATTTTCTTTTCTTTCTTTTCTTTCTTTTTTTTCAAAGTCATTGTGATAACGCTTCTTCAAAGAAAGAGCCACCACTTTCCTCAACACAAAGTGTGTACTTACTCAAAGCATTAGAGGACAATAGCAAGGACGAAATAATGGTTTGCGATTATCTTTTACTGAAGAGCACTTGATTATGCTGCGTGGATAGTTTTCGAATTATCTTTTTTGTTGTTGTTTTTTTTTCACAGCCACATGACTTTTTCAGCCTTGTGTCCCCATTCATGTAATAACTGCAGGCCTGAATTATAGTAAATGTAAATGTTCAGCTGGGATGGTTTTGGTGAAAATAGCTTTGTCTAGCCAATATTTAGTCTGTCTTTCCTAATCTAAGACTTTGGGTTAGAGTATAAAAGATAACTGGTTTAAATCCTCAACCAGTTTGGGAAATTTGCTCAAGGAAACTGAATGAGTACCCTTCTCTCTTCCCTCAATAAAAAATATCTATTAATTTTTTTTTTTTTAATTAATTTTTAATTAATTAATGTTTTTAATTAAATCACTGGATTGAAAGGTGTATATGTTACAGGTGCAAGCTCCTTTCCCAGGCACCCCTTGTATGACCCCACACCAGTAAATGATGTGGTCCATTTTCTTTCCTCCTCTATTATCTGTACCTGTTCCAACTGGTTTATAGAGCAGGTAAAGTGGGTGCATTGCTGTCAAGGTATTGAATTCGCCCTATCACACGCTCCCCTGGCTCTGCTTTCAAAAAAGCCCAGCGGGAAGCCAGCTCCTGCACCAAGTATTCAAACAGGCATGAATGCATAATGTTAGCACTATTAGTCTTTTCATAATTCATGCTGAATTTAACCACCTAACATGCACTGGCTTAAATGGTACTTGACACCTCTATGTATAATGCACATGTCAGCTGCTGTGCAAAGTGTGTATGTGTACATGCTTGAGTTTTGATGCATGCGTTTGTGCTTAGGTTTCAGCTCAGGCGGACAGCAGGCTACGTCGGCAGATTTTTACACCAAGTGTTAATGCTCTACCTCCACAGCAGAAACACTCACATTTTCATTTTCAAGTCTTTTTGTTTCAGCTCATCTGTTTTACCAGGATAGCCATTTGCCTGACTACACACTCCAGTTAATTCACTCCCTATAGTAAACAAAGATGGGAACACTCAACCTTATTGTTCCCCGGAGCTCTGCTGAGGTTGTGCAGCTTCGAGATCTGCCCTAATTATATTATAAGGGCCTCTTGTTTTCTCTGTGGTTGGCCGCCAGTCCTAGTCATCATCAGTCAATGGCACTGTGTGGGAGGCCTCAGTACAGTACAGTACACCGGGGATATGTACCAATAATGAATAAAGATAGCATGTTCTGTTTGCAGGTGGAGAAAGTACTAAAATATCCTACTCAAAAAGAAGTGGTCACTTTGCCAAATTTTTGCTCAAAAATCAAACTGAGTAATTCTCTTCCCCTTGAATGCAAAAAAGAACAAGAGGACTTTGAATCCGAACCACATCCTTTTATTTAGAACTGAAATAACAGTGAAACGTGAACTGACACAATTTCTTATACTCATGGAAAACTGACAAAATTCCTCCGTAACTGAGGCAATGTTAAATGGAGCGATGTAGATCAATCAAGCTTGTAGTAGAGAGTAAATGCACCTATTATCACTTTAACTGCCTTTTAATATGTGGAATAGAGTTTGTCATTTTTTATTTCTGACATGTATCTTCATGATATATATTCACGGACCAAAAAAAAGCTACATAAACAAGAATAACTGCAGTTTCTTACTTCCACTCCTGACAAAGAGGCTTGGATATTGTTCTTTTGTTTTTGACTGTATTTTCTTGTATACCAACCTCATTGTTTTGACTCTGCCAATCATACATCTGGTTCTCCTTCTCACTTCTTGGTGTTTCTCCTCCTCTCTCGGTCTCTGCAGCCCCAGTGTTTGACTATGAAGATATTCCCTCTCCACTGAGTGAGTCGGAGAGCACCATCACTGTGCTGCTACGCCCTGCGCTGGGGCGAGGCGCTCCTGTCAGGTACAACTAATACAGGGTTCACTCCTACGCCAGCGTTCATTCAATGCTCTTGCACACCATGACATTTATAGCTACACTCAACAAGGACTCTCCAGAGGCCCAGAAAATTGTTTTTTAGGCTCAACCCATAGCAGAGCCCCTTTTGGTGCTATAGAGAGCTAGCTTAGGAAACCTTCCTATTGCACCGTGTTGAAATGGTTCCACACAGGCACCTCGTGAAGCTATAGAGAATTATATACGAATAAGTGAAATTTCCAAATGAGGTATATTAAAATACATTAGGAGCCACTCTGACTGAGATGCGAAATGGCAGTAAATCCTCAATTCTGCACTGGACAACAGCACTTTATGTTTCAGAAATAATCCAACGTTTTGGGCAAAATACCCAGCTCACCTATACTGAGACAAGATGTTTTTACATTTGGACATCCACTGCTTGTGGACGTACAGAGATGGTTAGTATTTCGTCTTAGCTTAGCATAAAGACTTGAAGTCTACTGAAGTCATTAGCCTAACTCCATCAAAGTGAAAAAATATTACTGTGTAATGCACATGATACATTGTATAAATAAGACAGCTTCAGAGTTGCTGTAAGGTTTGTGATGGAGCTAGGCTAATGACTCCTGCAGACTTTATGCTAAACTAACATGAAATGCTAACAATCGGAACCGAACCAGTGGACCTACAGAGGTGAAAATGGTGTGAAACATCTTGTCTCAATCTTGGTAAGTTATAAAATGGGTATTTTGCCCAAATTGTTGGAGTATTCCTTTAAATTCATAGGACAGCTAACTGAATTATTGTGATTTCTTTAAGGTAAGAGATGATGCACTCAGGAAATTAAGTAACTCTGCTCCCAGGGGGTAATCAGATAAGTCATGACATTATTTTTGAAATAATGAGCCAAGAGTGATTTTTTTTTTGGAGTAATAAAAGCCAACCTGTCCTCTTGTAGTGCCTACCAGGTGGTGGTGGTGGAAGAGGATGGATCCCGTCAGGTCAAAAGGAGGGAGCTGGGCACCGTGGATTGCTTCCCCACTCCCAACTCCCGCAACGAGGCGCAGGCCAAAGGGGCTCCCCATTACTACACAGCTGAGCTCACTCCCAGCAGCCTGCCCGAGGCCACGCCCTTCACTGTGGGCGATAACCACACCTACAACGGCTACTGGAACTGCCCTTTAGATCCCACCAAGAACTACCTCGTTTACTTCCAAGCCGCCAGCAACTTCAGAGGGGTGAGAACCATTAGGATACTTGTCGTTTCTGAAACACAGGCACACAGCTTTTATGTTTTAGCAGCCATGACAGTCAATTTAGATTTGTGTTGGGCTTGTCAGAAGGCAGGAGGCAATATGCTAAAAGCACTAAAGACAAGGATGCAATAAGAACTGTTGTACAAAAAAGGCGTTATCTGTTACCGAACGCAATGACGTGTGTGTATTATGCATAATTAGGATGGCTTTGGGTGAATTGTGTCCCGCTGGTAATCTTTAACTTGTTGATGTTGCGTCATTTCTCACAAAAAAAAGCGAAAAAAAAGTAAACTGCGGGCCTCTTTTATCTCCTTACAAACCCCTGGCTACTCTCTTTATGCCTCATCATCTCCCCGCCCAGCCCAGCTCCGTTCCCAAACATAACACAAGCAAAGTGATCAAATGAATTTCATCAGCTTTTCAGAGGATTGTATGCTAATTACTCATGGAGTACAGCGCGCACTCTTGCATTCTGCTCACTTGCATTCAATGCCCTTTTTAAGGTTTTTAACTTAAAGAATCTTTCCTTGGGGAAAATCAAACACTGCCTTCCAGGCTTTAAAAGTCTAAAAAGTAACTCCTCGAGGAAGCGGGAAAATGATTCAAGCATGAATAAGGAATGTGCTTGGTAGTATGCACAGGTGCAATGAAAGTAAATGCTGTTTAAATCATTAGGCCCATATGGAGAGAAATTGCTTATGTCTGCCTGCCTGCAGCTTCTCATCTAGTAACAATATCTAATGCCTCAGAGGCTACAGACACTTTCCTCAGGGTGTTTTGCTGAAAGGGCTTCTGGATTGGCCCTCAGGGATTGTACGACCAGTAAACCAACAGTAAACAATAGGTCAAGGTCCAGTTCATTGTTCTTCTTTGGTCTTTGATTGAAAGAGAGAGAGATTGAAAAACCAAAGATCTTATCTTAGTCAGCAGTAAGCCTTTCCCATCAAGGACATTCATTTGAGATGAGCCCTAAAAACAAATGAAAAGGTCTATTGGAATAGCAAATTAATTCATTCAATTCACTTTGAGACGCTGAGCTTTGACAGAAGTCAGAGGACAGAATGACCTGAACAGAGCATGAATTATAATTCATGTTGATGATTTCCTTTTTCTCCTACAAACATTTTCATCTCCAATCTATTTTAAACTATTGAAAAAAAGGTAGCCTTCTCAGTAAGAGAAGGGGAGAAAAAAACAAATTATTTTGACAATTACCCTGGATAAATTAGATGTACGCTTACTGTGGACCATGAGCTGCCATTGAATTGAAACAGTAATTGCTTTGGCAGATATGCCTTCAGTGGGGCTTGAAAGATGCATGATTGTTGCTGCCAGGTCCTTATAATACACACATACACAAAACAAAACACTCTTTCGCCATCTCTCTCTGTCTACCTTCTCTTTCGTGCGCACCAATCGTTTGGTTCTTAAGAAATTCTAAATTGCTACTATCCATTACGCAGAAAATGAAAGGATTAACCGTATGCTCTACATCCAGCCCGCTGATATTTTCCCCCTCGACTCCCTGTTGCAGCCTCTCATTATCATCACTCATCATCTGGAGCTACCTGTCATTCATCCCACCTTTTCACTGGCCAGATGTATTGGCATGAGGACAGGGTTGCTTCCATTTATATCTCCTTCCTTGGCAAGATGGAAGGCACGGTTGCAGTGCATCCTTTATAGTTCAGTGTGGTATTTTGGTGCCAAAAGGCCACCATGACAGAGGACAGGATGACACATGACATCTTACCTGGAGGTGCTTTAATAACCCCTGGATGGGGGTAAATATGACTTATGTGTCACTGTAAGAGATGAAAGGAGATGAGACTCCACTTGGAACAGATTTTCAATTAAAAAAGGCAATTTGGCAACCGTCTTAGGTGAAAGGTTTCTGACCCCAATCTCAGAGCCCAGATTAGCATAATTGCCCATAAAGCCTGATTTAACATTCTTAAATCCTAATTTGATAATGTGCACCTTTAACTCTGGGACAGGGGTGGCTGTTTCAGGGAATGAGTGGACCCAGGTGAGGGACCTCACATGGTGAAGGGGAGCAGAGGCCTCACATTACATCGAAATGTCATCCACTCTGAAATTTCAATTATTTCGTTCAATAGCAAGGGGCTACGTAACCTTGCCACGCATGCTCACCTGTGCTGTTACATGTTTTAGACACAGCTGTGGATTGGGAAAGTCTGACTCAAAAGTATCTTGACTTGTGTTTAATCTTTTTCTTCTCATAAATGTCTTTATGGTACCTAGCCAAATGAATTTAAGTCAGTCTTCCTTTTTCTCACAGGAGACCAGAATCAACTGCATCCGGATTGCTCGCAAAGGTAACAGTTTTCTTCCGCTCAAATTAAAAGATGCTATATTTATTATTTTAACACCAATAAATCATTACTACATTAATACTGAATATTACTATAATTGTAATTCTGTAAAAACAACAACAAAAAAAGACCATCATTGAGAGATCAGGCTAATTTGTATATCCTTTATTCACAGTTACAGTCTTAAACAGCCTCATAACATCCATAATATGAAAAAATGACAATGGCAGATTATAGTTAAAACAAGTAGTTTTAAAGCTCGGATTTAAAGACATCAGTATAATTTACCCCTCTAATCACAGCAGGGAGGCCGTTCCAGTGAATGGGAACATCATAAGAAAAAGCTGTGCTCCCTGCAGGTTTCTTTTTGACTGCTTAGATAGATAAGTAAGAATGGTGAGGTAGGATCTGTCAAACAGGACAGTGTAAGCCCATAATGTTTTTATTTTTATTTTTTATTTTTTCCAGTCAGGAAGACTCTTGTCATAAAGTTATGGGTGAATGGTTACCCAGCTTCAATCAGCAGGGCAGTTTCTGTTTTCTGTGGTGTTAACCATACAGTATAAAGCAGCATGTTAAAGATTCAGTGGGAAACACAGCTAGACTCTGACAGTAGTATAAAAAATAGTTATCAGCAGACACATATCACTGAGCTATGGAATTTACACAATAATGCATAATAAACAATGCAAGAGATCCATCACAAGTGTGATTAATAGGAAACCAGAAGAGGGGGAAACTGGCATGACAGAGAGAGAAAGCAGCACTACTAGTAACAGCAGCATTCAATAGGCACACACCACAAAGAAGAATGATGTATTGGCAGCTTAAGTAGACCACATTGTTGAGGTGCCAAACATGATTGGTGACTGTTCTGAGCCCAAGGGTCTGGGAAGACCTTGGTATAAGGCCGCTGTTCCTCTGTAATGAGAGGAGCCCCCCATCTCCCTTTTAGAGGTGTTCTGGCAATGAACAACTGGCAAGAGGCCTCAGGGTAGACCCACAACATACTCATGGGACTACATCTCCCAATTGGCCTTGGAGCACTTGGTATTCCCCCAAGGAGAGCTGGCATTAGTTGCTAGGGAAATTGATGTGTGGGCAGGTCTGCTGTCCTTTCTTGCCACCGTGGACCTGACCAGGATAAGTGGCTAGAAAATTGATGTTTTTTGATGTTATTTATTTATTTCTTTTATAGGTTTATTTTTCAGGGGAAGGCACATTAATTAACAGTCAAACTGTAAATGCATCAGAGTTAGCCTAAAAGGCTAATTTCCATCTGTCTTCCCTGGCCAGATGTTAAAAGGCACCCTAAGATTAAAAAGATAAGACAAGATTAATTACCATGAGAAAGTAGACAAAATAAGTGAAAATAAACCATGAAAGAACAGATCGGCGAGCATTGGGGAAACAAATGCACATAGAAGCAAGACAAGCATAGACACTAAGACACTGTAGACAAGACACCAAAGATTATAGCATGCAGTGGACATAAAACTGTAGGATATGTCAGATAAATGGGTGGATGGATCCTGATCAGTGTCATCAGCATAAAATTAATTACCAGATTTATGGATAATTTCACAGAGAAGTAATGTGTTGACTGAGGATAACAGCGGGCCCAGAACAGGGCCTTGTGGAACCCCATAGTCCTCATTACAATTCTCAAAGGTCATATTGTGGTGGAACTGATAGATCTCTTGCCTTGTGCAATAAGAGAGGGAACAAGAAAATTTATGGGAAATGTAGTCTTAATTTTGATACCACTGCTGTGACATAGAGGCTGCCAAATGACTCAACCATTTTTACTTTTTTAACGGTAATTATATTCAGGTAATTTGACAACAGTGGTGTGGATGGATTATAGTAAAACCTCCCTTCTAGATTTTACAATTTATCCTGATACTATGAATTTCCTTAAAATGTAAATCTTCGCATACTCATTACTACAGGGATGTTTCTGATTCAAGTGGCTTCAAATGTATTGTACAGGGCGCATGTCAGACACTTTGACAATTATCTGAGATCAGGCTTGCACTTAGGGGATTTGACATAGACTCAATGTTGTTTTGGGTGCTGCAGGCAAGAAGCCCTTTGCCAGGCTCCCCACAACAAGAGACGCAAGAGGAAAGGTGAAAGCAAACATGCCTCTATGTTCTCACTCTCCTGAATCACTGACACTGACATTTTGGCATGAACCTCTTGGGCTCTGATGGCTTTGAAATACGGAGTGCAACACCATATTCTTTTTTTTCCTGAGAGAGGAAGAGACCAAGAGTGTTTGCTTGAGAGAGATAGATAGATAGAAGCCTCTCAGTTCAAACAATAGGGTTGAGGCAGAGAAAGAGGGTGTGGGGGAAAGGGGAATTGAAGTTTCCCCCCTTCCTTCCCTACTGAATGATGTCAGAAATGTGTAGTGCTCTTGAGAAAGGGGGCTGTTAAATTGGATTCCTCTCTCTGAACTCTCTCTTTCTTATCTAAAGTACGATGACATTAAAGAATCTCGCCTTACTGTTGTCTGTTGGCACAACACATAAGCCGAGGAGGTGGATTGTTGGCATATTTATAGGAGCCATCTTTAAGTTGTGTGAATATGACTGTGTCAGTCCTAGAGGACATGTTGATGTTACTCTGTTTGCCTCAAAGGCGGTATAGAGGTCCTGTTAAGATCGCTCCTGGCAGCTTTTCATTTTCTCTCACTCTGTTTCTGCCTCGGTGGCTGGGTTTCCATCCAAGTAATTTTTTTTGCAAATAACTGTAAAATGTATAGAATTAAAATACATTAGTGCTTGCCCAAAGCAGAAAAGGTTTTTTGTTGATAAAGAAATTCTGCAGTAAATGGGAATTTAAATAAATAATGACTCTGGCCTTCGCAAATGAAACTGATTCAGTTTCATTGTACAATAGTTCAAAAGCGACTGTGGACACCATGTAATTTTGTCTGTATAATAGCTGTTGACTTTCCAGAAATATAAAACTGGCTGTTGCTTCCATATATAATAAGCCTCTAATTTAGTTGTGTGGCCATTAGTTGGTGCCTTAAACTTGTGCATATCTTTGTTGTCGTCGCCAAAATTAGCTGATGCTTAAGAACAATGACAGCTTGCCCAATACTAATCAATTCATAAACGACTTTCCATTTTTCTTCAGGAAAGAATTTATTAACTTCAACCCAGCTGAAACAAGTGCACCTCATGGTCATTATGTAGTTTGCAGCATTTCAATAGATCATTCAATATTTGCATGACAGTCAAATGGAAGCATAGCGTATGTTTAACTTCTCTATCTCATGTGTTTGTGTATACTGAAAAGGTGAGGCTCACAGCGGACAAAAAGACAATTATTTACAGACTAATGCAAGGAGAGGAAGACTATTGCATGGAAATGAAGATCAAATACATACCCCACTGTCATTGCCACACCTCTCTCAGTGCTGTGTCTTTTTCTGGATATTTGGTGCAATAAAATTCACCATACAGCCAAACATGGGTCTAAAAGCAGAGTGACTCATGCAGCATGATTTGTGTGATTACAGCAAGTCTGTCAGGCTGTATTGTCTGCCAGGAGCTATAGTCACCACCAAGCCACAGCTTTGCAAGCCAAACTCAGCATTCTCGGTTGGTGTAACGGCTTTTCATACTCAGGGAAAAGGCAATAACTCCCACATGGAACGTCATGCCTTTGTGGAAATACAAGGATGCTGTGCAATGCAGTTGTACGGCCAAACTGGTTGAGACAAGCCTGAAGTGCCGCAATTGATTCTATCTCCATGCATTTTGTTTTACTCTCCGACTTGTTTGTTTTCTCATAATTGAGATGGCTTGTTAATGAAGAGTACGCTGCCGGTGGTGTAATAACACCCCTCCATTTCATTCTTACTTAATGGCAATTTTTCACCTTTGGAGAAACACAACAGGGAGCCCAGATGATGCATCGAGAGACAGATTTCATGCTCTTGGCTGACTATGATGGGAATATGGACAGGAATGCAGTGAGACTGTGACATATGGTTAGGAGGCTGCCATGGAAAATAGCTGCCTGAATGTGAGAACACATCCATCCAGTGTGATAACTAGAGAGCTTTGCCTCTCTCCAGCCAAACATGTTTAGCTCTCTATTCTAGATACTGATGTTGGGAATATCCTAACACCAAAGCAGTGTTTCAGCCTTTTCAAATGCTGTCAAGTGAGCTCTTCATTACAGTATATTATGTAGGGACTACTCTAAGTGAAGCGGAGTCTGTGCATGGTAATATACTTGACTACCGTCTCCTTTAGCTGGAAGCACTCTTCAGTATAACCTAGAACTGGATCTGTGATCTTCCCTGACAAAGACAGCACAAAACCAACCCCCCCACCCCTGCCTCTTTTCTTCTCATTCTCTCCCCTCTTGTTTGAATCAGCCAGGTGGATATAATGCCACCGAATGAGGGGTAATGGGCTGCTTTACACTGATAACCTCTCCTCTCTACTGTCGGAACAGCACAATAAGCATGCCAGGATTAGGAGACTCCATTACCATCTGCAACAACACCAACCTGTTTGTATCCACCACTGATCTCATATTACGTAAATTAGACCTGAGAGGGAGCTGCAGTATACAAAGCAGTGGGCTAATACGTTTATAAAGATACCACTATTATTCAGCTCAAACCAGGATAATCTGGACTACAGGGAAACCCATCTATGTGTCACACACATTTTCTTGGCAATATGAGTATGCCACTGGAAACAGGTCAACTCCGTAAGCTAGTATAATATAGGCTATAATTAACGGTGCTTCATGTAGAGTGTTTAAAGGACTACCCCAACGTTTTGGGCAAAACATCCTTTTTCTGACTTACCCAGACTGAGATAAGATGTTCGATACGATTTTCATGTACACTGGTTCGATTCCCTTGGGTAGCATTTTGTGTTAGCTTAGTATAAAGACTCCATCAAAGTGAAAAAAATAAACCTTACAGCAACTCTGAAGCTGTCTAATTTACACAGTGTATCATGTGTGTTACACAGTAATGGAATACACATTTTGTTTTAAATGAGAGTCATCTTAGGAGAAGTTAGATGGTAGGTACTATAACCGTGGAACACATATGTTGAGCGGTTATAGTTCCTACCATCTAACTTCTCCTAACGACTCCCATTTTTTAAAAACATGATCTACTGTGTAAATAAGACAACTTCGGAGTTGCTGTAAGGTTTATTTTTTCACTTTGACGGAGCTAGGCTAATGACTCCTGTAGACTTCAAGTCTTTATGCTAAGCTAATACAAAGCTAACCATAGAAACCGAAGCAGCGGATGTACAGAACTGAAAATGGTATTGAACATCTTGTTTCAGGCTGGGTGAGTCGGAAAAAGGGTATTTTTCCCAAAAGGCTGGAGTATTCCTTTTAACTTCAAATTAATTGTGACACCTTGATATAATTAAATTGATATGTGACCATGGTTGAGGTGAATGATGGCATCTATATCATTCAAACACAAAGGTTTTCCCATAAATCCTACTCCCCACCCCCTTTTTTTTTTTTTTTTTTTAAATTATACACCTCTCATTCCCTCCACCATTTGCCATTAACATACACTGTGACAGCTTCAATTTTGCTAATACTGGAGTAACAGTGTCTTCTTCCTTTTTTTTGCACTGTAAAACAATTCATCATATTTCCCAACAAATCTGACCAGGTCACACATTATGCAAAATGCAGTGTGGAGGCCAGTAAAGGCTGCCAATCCTCTCAGTGATGGCCGCGTTTGTTTATAGTAATTATACTAATGTGTCAAAATTAATGTGGCCATGATTCATTTATGCCAAAATGCTACATGTAGCAATTTTAAATTACATATGTTTTTGCAATTATAACTGAATCACCATTAACACCAGCTGACGTGTTTAGTAACATGCAGGTGTCTTCTCGCTCCTCCTCTTTCTCTCTCTCTGTTATGGTTTGTAGCTGCTTGTAAAGATTCCAAGCGGGCTCTGGAGGTATCCCAGCATGCTGAGGACATGGGACTGATCCTTGGGGCCTGTGCTGGCGGCCTCGTGGTCCTCATCCTACTTCTGGGGGCCATTGTCATCGTTGTCAAGAAGGGGTGAGCAGATGAGGAACTGTTTGAAAATGTTTGTGTGTGCGGTGCGCGCATCTTTGTGCCTGCTTGCCAATTAATATGTAACAGGTTAGAGCCTGTTACAGTCGCACATCTGCAGTCTTAGGTTGGTATTGTTCCTGTGTAGCCTATCCAGAGAAGTAAATTTATCTCTATCCCACTTTGGCAGCTAGGGTCTATTGAGAAAAGCATTTGGCAATGAGAGTGAATTACAACCAGAGTTAGTGAAATGGTAGAGCATTAATCCTAAACTCTCCCATCATTGCCGCAGCCAAGCTTTTGTGTTTCATCTCATCTTTTAATTTCAAGGTCTGTGTGTTGGCTGAGCACATACCCGAAATTCAAATGCAGTCTGGTAGCACTGGAATTGCTGGCTGCTTTCCACCTGCAAATTACCTCTGTCGCCGATTGCACCTGCAGTGTATTCTTCCTTCGCTTGCTGGGCGATAGTGGAACACTCATCTGAGTGTGAAATATTTCATCAAGGGGCATGTTATTCCATTGCCCACTCAATTACATGAGGCGAGCAGCTGTGAGGTGCCAGTGGATGGGCTAGTAATTGGTTAGGAAGGTTGTTTTTGCTTTTTGGAGAGGAGAACTCCTCCGCCCTGGGGGTTTTTCTCATGAAGAATAGAGGCAGAATGAATGGGGATGTCTGGAAGAAGGGAGTGACTGATAAGATTCAGCGGGCCAATCTAGTCAGCACAATGCGAACGAGGCAGCCACACGGGGGCGGAGAGTGCAGACGTGTTTATGTTTAGCCCCAAGAAATTGTTGTTTTGCAATTGCCAACTTGTACTGTATCTATTCATGCGTTCTAGTCCTGCCTGTCTGCCCCATGATGGCTTGCCAGTGACATTCCAACACACTGAGCATCTTCATTTGTCTTTCTGATGGCCATCTTGATAAACCATGGTCACCTCTCTTTTTTTCTCTTCACTCTCTCTCTCTCCTTTCCTCCTCCTTCATGCTAATCAGAAGGGACTTCTATTCTTACCCTTACTACCCGTAAGTTACTTCTCTCTCCACCTCCCATGCTGATGCCCAGACGCCATCTTCCCCTGCTTGCCCTCTGTAGCCCAGGATGACTCT
>OMLF01012290.1:10788-21370 GCA_900302615.1 Holocentrus rufus | reverse complement strand
TTTTTTCCTTCCAGTGTTTTGGCCCACCTGACAAAGCCTATTATACTAGAAATAAGTATGCCAAGAAAAAAGAAAAGTTAATTTATTTATATAGCCTCACACGTATCAAAGAACTTTACAAAAAAAGAGCCTAAAATTAACTTGTCAACAATGGGATCAGATGAAAAAAATACATGAGAAAACTGAAACAAACACATGACACATAATAGCAAGGACATAACATGCCTCCGTGACACACATATCCTAGTCTTCAATAAAACATTAAATAAAAAGTCTTCAAATTTAAAACCGTAAAAAGATTACATGCGATATCTCAACAGCAACAACTCTTTTCCAAAAACAACAGCTGGCATAATCCACAGTCCTCAGGTGGTGAAGGTTTTTTTGGGAACTATTTCCTGCCCAGCAACACGCCCCCAGTAGTATGAATTTAAAGTGATAAAAGCAAGAGGCACAAACAACTGTTTTACAATTTTGGGCATTTAGGTGGTGCTCTTATTCACAGTGGCATGGAGTTAATTAAACAGGTGAGGGTTCAGTATCTTACTCAGGGCATTACAGTAGGATACCTGGTTACTGATGGACAATGAACAAGTTGAGCCGGAGTTTGTGCATATATATAGAGCATTGATCAACACCACATTTTTTTTGTAATGAATTCATTGCTTCACCTAACCCAAGTGTTTTGCTGTGGATAGGCATGGACGTGGAGACGAGACTTGGCTTTGAGTGGACTCCTCTGATGTGTGCTGTCCATGTTGCTAACTACGACATGGCCAAACTGCTGTTGGACAGAGGGGCCAGCGCCAATTTCAGCAAAGGTTAGACCTATATGGCTGCTATCACTAGGTTTGTGGGAGTTAGGGGGGGTATGTACTGGTGGGCAGTATTTAGCAGCACCATTTCCACCATGATTGAGTGTTAAAACAAAATGGTATTAGGCCACCCTGACCTATACTGTGTGCCAACAATCAGCTAGTTACTAGTCCCAAAACCACTGAAAACACAGAGGCACAGCTGCTTTGTGTCATGGAAATCATAAAAGCTAGAGACAGCGATCCCACTCTTTCAACCTGCAGAGGGCGACAAAAAAGAGGCATCTCAAGTTCAACTTCCCAGTCCCCAGTCACTGTTAACACTCTCAGAGGGCTTGACAGGCTCACAGTTTAGAGGACAAATGACCCTCTCTGTTACCTGAATGCTCATGGTGGACAAGAAAGTTTATTTTTCTTCATTGACCTCCATTAAAATCTAAGGCTGTATCCATCCAGCCTCTTAAAGTAAGATTAAAAAAAAGACTTGTCACACAGTAGCACTCAATACCTTGTTACGTAGAAATACCCTAAATATTCACTCTTATTAAGAAAAATCCATTTTACCCATAATAAGTGCCATGGAGGAACAATGTGCCACTGTGTGTTGCCTGTGTCATCACATTGCATGTGAGGGCCGCAGTGTCTCAAACATGAATATCATGATAAGTCTAATTAAGCCAGTGTGATCGTAATGACAACCAGAACTGTGTGCAGTTGCCTTAACAAAACTATTTGTGATATTTGATTTGGCCATATCATCTATCCCTAATTTGGACCAGCATTTCTATTCTGAGACCAGAAATTAGGGTGGGGCCATATGACTTAAATCTATATCACAACATATTTTCACATCTATCTCTAATGATAAATGAAATGGTAACATTTACAGAAACACTTGTTTGTGCTGCAGGAATGCTTTTACTGAACTTAAAAACATGTTTGGAAAATTAGGTGCCAATGTATCACTGGGTCAGTTTGGATATACTTGTGGTGCACTGCCCACCCCACCACCTATTCCAGGTACCTTGGACAATTCCTCCATGTGGCCGCTGGTGTTACATATTCCTATCATTTCAGACCTAGACCCAGACCTTTCCTTGGAGTTCCTCCAAGGAAATCCTCCCTTAAAATAATCAGCCTCAAAAGTCCATTTATGAAAATAAAATAAATCAACTCTTCTCTTTTGAGTTTTGTCCATATTAGTGGTTTATATTTTGAAGTCGGCTTTTGTGACCTTCCCATGACCCCCCACCCTCCTCAGTCTTGATGAACCGGGGCAGATTGGTTGAATAGGCAACAACAAATTGAAGCCTTCCAGCGTTCGATATCAAACAGCCATACCTAATCCTCTGATGGTCCCCGTTGTGCTGGTGTTGCGCTCCCCTTCCCCGCGGCAGCTTCTTTCAATTTCCACACGTGTTTTGGCCAAAGGCTGGGGAACCAATCGGGACGCAGCGCCGCTATGCTTCAGCTGACATTACTTAATCGTGATGACGCCAAAGAGGAACTCTTGCAGAAACATGCCGCTAATCCACTGGGTTGTTTTCAGTTCACGCACCCTGTTCCTCCATCCCACAAGAGAAGAAATTGAAGGCATCTGTTGGATCCAGGTCAACCTGGGTAATCAGAGCATCAAGGAAGAGAAGTTTAATGTCAGGAATCTCTGGATACATGGACATACGGCCGTGGACCCATTTGTAAAGAGGCATTTCCAGGGAAACAATCATTTTGCTGTTGCATAGGAATTAGTATGATATTGCAAACTTCATGTTGTGCAGAGGAACTCCTGATCTTCCCTTGTAAGCTGAAAAATCATCTCAAAGAAACAGCTCACATTTTCTCTACTGAATCACATCCCATCTCCTCTACTTGGTGTATTTGCTCTCAGAAATCCCTGCTATCACTCTCCTTAGCTCTTAGTTTATTTCTATACAATGCAGGACCATTGCAGGACAGTTCTGTGGTCACAAGAATTTTTCCATACCACGACAGTGGAGAAACTTGCGCTCTGCAAGGTAACGATGGGGAAAGTAAAGCACTAAATCATTTTTATGTATTCTCATCTTGTTCTGACTGCCGTTAATTAAATAATAGCAACACTAAAGTATTAAATATCCTCGGAGACTGAGTGGAGCCTCAAAAAACCCTTGGAGTTCCCCAGACCTCAGTTGATGAACCACTGTGCCAATCTTGTTGTTTGTATCAAACCATCAAACCCCCTTCAGAGTTTAGGTCAATTTTTAGTCAGAATGTAAATGAGTTGATTGTGTGTGTATGTGTGTCTGACTGACTGCACATGGTCCCAGCGTCTGCTGGAGGCAGGTGAAGGAAACAATTAAATAGGAGAGTGACGTTTGGTCACTTCCTGATGGCGTTTGGCCAAGAAGAAGGCGGAGGTTGAGTGAAGGAATGCATGATTGATAAAGGCCACCGTGCTGCCGTCATTCCTCCCCACACCAACTCTAAGGCCTTGTATTTATTACCCTGAGCCTCTGTAGACGCAAACCAGTCAGTCTGGTTTACACACACGCGCGCACACACACACAAACTCTAGAAACTCACCCTTATAAACACAAACATGAACAGGCACACACACACACACACACAAACATATGCAAAGGCACCAACGCATACAGGCACACAAAAATAGTCACACACACACACACACACACACACACATACAGTACAGGCAAACAAACACACAAACACAGATACATGTAGATAGACACTCTCACTGACAAACACAGACACACACATGAACACGCACGCACAGGTTTTGGGATTCAGTCACTGCCGGAGCAAAACAGGAATTGAGTGCATTGCCATGGGTCTCAGACAGTTCTTATCAGGATGAGATAAGGTGATACACCTCTGAAGTCATTCAGCACCATAAAGACTGCCACACTTCCTGATGCCAGATAAACGACTATAAATCTCTTTCACTGGGCTGTCATCCAGATTTTCCTTTTTTTTTTCTTTAATTATAATATGACTTAAGGCTGCACATTGATGGATAAAATGGCAACGGTAATCCCTGTTCCTTTGCTAAAAGTGTCAGTTGCAATTACTTAACAAGTTTATTCTTAATTTGAGGGGACAGGGTATTTACATCTTTCAGCAATTAAATTAAAAATAAATTGAATTAATTTATACAACATAAAAAGAGTAAATATAGAGGTGGCAAAAGCAGCATAATTCCAATAGAATTGAACTGAATTTAATTGTCTGCAGCAGATTTAGTGGGTTGGGTGGGAGGATAAAACATATTGTGCTGCTAACCTTAGCAACCGAGGAACAAAATCAATAACACAAATGTGTACAAGCGAGATTAAAAATTATCCTCGAAGGTCTTTACTAAAAGATTCAACCCAAAAAAAAACCAGTGCATTTGAAATGGATTTCATACTTTTGTTTTGTCATAAGGCCTTGTTGTTGAAGATGATATTTCTCACACTGCTTGCCTGAAATTCTGCATTCGCTACCTTGCATTATTCCTGTTTGTGCCTTAATTTTTCGTACTTGCTGCAAACCCACTTCCAACAGTCCATTGGAGGAAATTTCAAACTTGTAATGACATACGAATATCCCTCTGTCCACAGATCATTGCACGGTGCTCATGGCCTGCTGCACAGCATCTGCCAGCGAAGACAAAATTGTGCATTGTGTGGAGCTTCTGCTGTCCAGAAACGCTGACCCCAACATGGTGGACAGGTGAAAGAGTGCAGTCTTGTTTCAGGCCAAACAGTTCCTGGGAATTTAACCACAACTCACATGCATAAACACACTTTCTGCATCTCACACCCCTGTTGATGTAGGCTAAATAGAAGCAGTCCAACTAGACGTGAACAGGGGAGGAAAAGAAACATTGAGAAGTGCTGTATCATATTTCCTGTGATGGTTCTCATTATGTTTGGCTGCCATGTGGTAGCATTATGGACTGAAGTGCTCCATACAGTGTATATTTGTGTGTTTTGTTTGGAATGTCCTGTTATGGCATGTGCACGTACAGACTGGTATCAGACAGACAGACAAACAAACATACAGAGTGTAAAGGCGGAAGGACTCAAGAAGCTTTCTTACAAGCTAGCTGGGAAATCACCTCCAGCAATCTGTCATCAACCAAAAAGCTGGTAAATTTTGGCTGTGGCAGCAAGTTTGTTTCCTCCACCAGACAATCGGCAGGTGGATGTTTGACTCAGCCTTACTTAACAAGCATAACTGTTAAATGAATGGTTCACCTAAAATTAAAAAAAAATAGGTATTTTCTCACTTGCCTTTTGTGCAACCTGTCAATTCAGATGATGGTGATTTGGCGAGGTTTCCAGTCTTCCGGCACCCCAATACAAGGGGGCTGGATGGGTATTGTTTTGAGGAGTTCAATCTTACATGTGAAAACCTCAGCACCAACAGCTCTTTCCAATAACTATGACACAGGTACCTGACATAATCCATAGCCCTTGGGTTCAAGAGTTTTGTTGGAAACCATTTCCTGGTGAAGAACACTTGGTACACTAATCTCTATTTGTTGGAGGTGGACGAAGATTTAGTTTGCCGCTATTCTTCAGCAGGACATAGTTACCAATGAAACCCTTTATCCACGTGGCCTCTGGATGAACTGCGATGCCCAGTGGACAGAGAGGGGAACTGGTGATGTCAAAGTCAAAAAGCTGAAAAATCAGAAACATCTTGGAAAAATTAGAAAACTCCTGAAAGGGAGTTGTATGCCAAACACAATCTGAAAACAGGATGGTGAAATTACAGTCAGCCTGCTAAATTTGGTTGTGAATTGTAGGCTTGTCCGTTGTACTAGCCACTTTGGTAGGTAACAGCTATTCTTTAGAAGTTTTGTTTTTTCACTCTAACAGTCATTTAGCTGGTAAAATATACAAAGTGACCAGTGAATTTGGGGTCATCAGGCTATGTAGCTGACAGGTCTATAAGTTGGTTATCTATTCTATCTGCTGAGTTGCACAGAAAAAGTCATATCTTATAGAGAGGAATGAAGGTAGGTCACTCTGGAAGCACTTTTCCTCTGTTACCATCTGTAGATGTTTCCCATGTCAAACCGTGTATGCAGCCTCCAGTGGCTTTCTTGTTTAGCTTTACCTAAGCCCCGTGCTATTCCGCCACTCTGTCACTGCCAGTCTGCCGTTACATTCCCGACACACATCGCATGAAGACCCCCTGATGACAGGCACACACTGTGGCGGTAGGAATTTGATTGTTTCGTTTCCAGACAAAATATTTGAAGAAAGATAACGAGACACAGAAGGATAAAGAAGAGGGGAGAGGGTTGCGGGGCTCGGTGGTGGTGGGGAGTAGGTGCCGTCGGTCCCCAACATCCAGAAGAGAACAAAGAGGAACAGGAGGTTCATGTGGGTGCAGAAGATAAACCTCGTCCTCCTCGCCTCTTACGTCTGTGTATTGAACCAACAATTAACACCAGCTGCTTGTCCTTCCATCTGAGTATAAACAAGTGCTCTCTGTCATCTCTAACATCTTGCAGGAGCAAGATGTGGGGTCTATTGACTCCAGGTGTTCAGTTCTTTGTCTTTGCTGTACTAATAAGGGGTGTAATGATTCATCATTTCCATCAATGCATTGATTTAAAATCCAGTGATATATCTACATAGATGGGAAGACCAGTTACTCAAACCAGTGTGGCAAGTATCGTTTCACAATAAGTTTAACCAATTGCACTCATTTTTCAGAAACAGGAGGGGCAGCATATTAGTAGCTAAAGCTATAACAAAAACATTTGCATGCAGACAACAAAACAGAATGTGTGATTTTCTAGTACCTTTAAATTTTTCCACATTAACTTGGTGCAATGGCTGTCGTGGTATTGTTAACTATTGTAGACACTACAGTGTAGCAGAACGTTTGCATAATGTACGCAGTGGGTCAGGGAGGAAAAGGGAGAGGGCAAGTTCTTGTAGTTTTTAAGGTTGGGTACCGTTCACATTTGAACCGATACCTGTAATTCGGTACCGGTACCAAACGGTACCTTTTTCGGTACTGTAGACTGTAGGCTAACGCAAGTCAAGACTTAGCTAACACACAGTGAAATCGAGCAGATAGTTGCAGGTAAAGTAGTAACACACTACCAGCAAACGCAAAATCACCAACACCATGTCAAACAAAGAAATTCAGTTCCAAGGACTGCAAGCTATAGGTATATGTTGTTTTTACAGCTTCATCAGTCTTTACTTCATATCGGAAAATGTCCCGACCACCTTTTCCTTATTCAACTCAATATCCCACTCAATGCTCAGCAGTGTTAGGCTGGAGAGTCTTGTGCGTGCACACACTTAAATATGTTTTTATAAGTTTGAAGCAACTGAAACTCCTCTCGGCATTGGCACTGCTGATTGGTATAGTTTGCACGATGCATGTCATTGGTATTAGGAAGGAGAGTATTTGGTTGGTCTTCAGATCTGATTCATTATTCCCTGTACTTGCAGCGGAAAGTGAGGAATTCATCCAACACTGCATGAGGCAGATCTATATTTAAGTTTGCCAATTCTGTAACCTGCTCAATGGCATCAGTGTGATGGAAATGTATGGGATTCAGTACTTTAAACATTTTTGCCACTTTTCTGAAATTGGAAAACCTCTGTTCAAACTGATGTTGATGTATATCCAGTGTGTAGAAATACACCTCTGTTCTGAAGCGCTCTCAACTGTTGGGCCCATCATTTACTCTCTCCTTGAGAAAATAGCTTCCATTTGCGGACTCTCTCTACCAAAAAGTCAGATATATGGCCACACTTTTCAGACAACTTTTTGGCGCTGCTCTCCATGGTGCTGAAAACCTTATTAGTGCACATCTCTGCTATGTCTTTCATACAGGTGTCAATAAGATCCATGGCTATGCTGATTTCAGTGGATTCTTGTTGCAAGTAATTTGACAGAATGTATGTTTTGTGTAACAGAACATTCCAAAGCCCAAGCATGAATATAAAATCAAAAGAACTAACTTTTGTCAAAAGGCCATCTGCCTCTGGGGCCTTTTTTGGAGTGCTATTTGGGTGCTCCTTGATGCATCATAGGGCTTCCAGGATAACAGACAGGCAGAGTAAAACCGCCTCTGTAGCTTGTTTCCTCGAGGCCCATCTTGTGTCAGACAGTTTATTAAGTGTGAGTACAATGCCTTCCAAAAACTTCTGTTGCTCTTTCTCCGATATCTTGAAATGGGGTAAACATGATATTAAAAAGCAAAATATTGAAAATGTTAAAATATTAAAAATAAAGGGTTTTCAAAGTACCAAAAGCACGACACACTCCACAATGTGCATGCAGCATCAATGACCACAGTATTTAAATTGTGGGCAAAACAAAGCCTGGTCTGTGCAGTTTTTCTTGACTGTAGCTTGAAGCCCAATTAAATGTCCTGACATAGTGTTTGTACCATCACACGACTGTCCTTTCATGAATTTGATGTTGAGTCCAAGATCGCTGAGTGTTTTAATCAAAATATTATAAAAGGCATCGGCGCCACCACAGGACAGTTCTTCAAACTTAATGAAGTGCTCAGTGCTGTGTCCTGCTTTTGTAACATACCTCAAGAACAGGGAAAACTGGACAATATGTGTAATGTCAATAGTCGAATCCACAATCACTGAAAAGAATTTAGCTTGTTTAACCTCTGCTATGATGATGCTAAGAGTTTCTTCAGCTAGAAAAGCTATGAGTTCATTTTGAGACACACGGCAAGGGATTGTGAACATGTTGTAGAATTGCATCATATTGGGCAAGTAATTTGACAAGCTCTAAAAAGCTCTCCTCATTGCAGTTGGGAGTGCCAAGACCTGTGTACTCCCTGTGTCCTCTAAATAGAAGATCCTGCTGAGCCAAAAAGAGGTTGACATCTGTAAGCCCATGGAGTATTTTTCTGCTCTGCACCACTTGCTCTCTCACTTTGTTGAGTTCTACAATGACAGTACCGTCCTGGCTGATTATGAATTTTGTAATTAGGCTTTTTCTGCTTGTAGATTACTTTTTTACTTCTCATGTTGTTCAGTTTTGTCTGTACCATGTCTGAACCTTGTAAATCCAGCACATGGGTCTGCTCAGGGAAGCCAGCGTGAGAAACAATAAAGCCTATTGCCCCTGGGGAAAAGAGATCCACCACTGTTGATCAATTGTGTAAGAGTTACCACTGCCCACAGATCATGTGTACCAGGATGTGTGGAGGCGCCTGTTACCAGAATCCAAGGGAAAGTTGGCAAAATCATCACTGAGGCCAGGCTGGCATGGGCCATATTTGATCAGAGTTCGTTTAGAGGAATGAAAGTTGACTGGCTAGCCTAGCTCGGCTCTGTAGCGAATTACAGAAAACACTGTAATACAATTGCATTTTTTACAGTCTGAATGTTGTTTGGGCATGTTTTGAGTTTGTTTCTGAAGATAAAGTTACTTATGTTACTTGAGAGTTGGCAATAGTGCTTGTGCTACAACCAAATATACTATGGTTCTTAGCACTCCACACTACCTTCCTCATTACTCCAGTACTCATTTAGAGTCTCCCAGACAGTTACTATGTTTACCTGTACACAAGAAACCAGATTATTTTAAGGCCAGGCACAAACCATGCAATATCACAGCTGATTGACTTTGTCTTTTATATCGTCTTGTATTGTGCAAACTCACTTTGTTGCCTCATCCTCAAGTGTGAGCACATTTTGATGCAGATGGGATTCGGTAATGTGAGATGTCCTGCAACATTTGGATGTGTAATGTGCTTCTGGCCTAACCAGGGTACGGCAGAATATCTGATTACTCAGAAACCCCAGTTTACATGCATTAGGATTAGGGATAATCGGGTCTCCTGATGTTCCATGGACCATTACCACTGCTGATAGTGGTGCTGCAGCCTGTGCAGAGCTGCTGGTAAACACTGGACAGCCTGCCTCTTGTGGGGAGTCTGGCGACTTCCCCGAGCTTTGCCCGCCTGCTCCAGGGGGTTGAAGCTGTTGTTTACTTGTATTTTCATTAGTGGTTGTTGTTGACATAAAATTAAGTATTCTTCAACGACCATGTCGAACAGACAGTAGTATTTTTATTCTCCTCAGCATTGTACACTGTATTTATTGTGTCAGTTTCCTTGTCCGCTGTCTTTTCCTGCACATGCGCACACATAAACTCTCAATTGTGTGCATATTGATCCACTGTATGTCTGGGAACTGGCCAAAACCCACACTTTGAAGGACGGACACACACACAGAAAGAAAAAGTATCTGGATGGCCTTATCTGTCTCGCGGTGAAACTGCCCCTTAGGAAAATATAGTAGCACCGGACATTAAAGCAGGATCAGAATATTTCCTCCTCTCAGGGTCAAAGAGGAGGTGACTAAGCGTAGAGTGTACAGGGCTCTGTACACCCTACGCTGTCAAACATGAACTGTCAAACTTGTCACAGTCACGCATTCAGTAGCGATGGAGCTTGAGAACTGGTTCATTTGTTTGATTTTCACATGGAACATTAACTTTTGATTCCTTGGAATTTGTAAAGGAAGATGTAGCTGTACATAGTTCATCCACATCCACACACACACACACACACACACACACACACACACACACACCACATCTATTTGACAAACAATCCTCTTTCTCAGGTCACTTTCAGGATATTTAGTCAGAACAAAAGCCACCTCCTCCTTGACCAAAGCATCATCCTTTGCCTGTTTCTTGCCCTCTCTTTCTTGTTCTGTCACCCACATCTCATCAGACCATCTTTATTCTGCCTCTGCCTTTCTTTTTTT
>OMLF01012290.1:0-10768 GCA_900302615.1 Holocentrus rufus | reverse complement strand
CTCTTGCTGTTTTGCTCACACACACACACACACTTTCACACTCACACACACACACACACACACACACACACACACACACACACACAGAGTTCCCTGGGAAAGCGTCAGGTAAAGTGATGAATAGCCACAGGACATTCCCACCCCTCTTGATTGATGCAGTTTTCTCACCCACTGTGTTTGAGTTGCAGGTGATAAAGTCCTGTATCAGTGGTGATTTACACCGATTGCTGACATGGAACCAAACACAAAGATTTCAATGGGCAACAGTAAAATTACTTGGTAAAGTCAAAGTGATAGTAGCTGGGTTTTACATTGTATGTGTGACCTTTTAGTTACTGGATGCTCTCATATATTTCCTATGTTTTTTGCTGTCATACTAAACAAACTTACTACCCTCAGAACGTACTGTCATTTTGAGGCTAATACAGAAAACATTTGCCAAAAGGCTAATCAGTGACTGTTTCTAAGAAGTTGACCATTTATAATGTTGAAGTCCCTGATGAAAATTATCTTAGTCTTTTAATTGAATCTTTTTTCCCTGCTGTTTTGGGAGTCTTGGTTCAAGGAAAAAAAACAAGCTGGGGAGTAGTATTGAAGTGAATGGCAGGATTTTTGGTGTCAGTCACAGTGACCTTTCTTGCTATTGCTTTTATAACTAACTGCTCAAAGTGGTGGACGACACATCATGATCTTTGCGGCATTTACGTTTTTATTATTATATGTGTGTTAAATGTCCACTCAATTTTTCTGTGGGTTGTATGGCATTTGTGGTATTCATTGTATGATATTTTGTGGCATTTGCTGTCTTTTTTGTTGGAGATGGGTTTTTACTGCTGACCTTTATTGCTGCTTGTTTTCTGTCTTTTTTCCTATGTGCATTGTCTTGTATCATGTTTTTTATCGACTACTGACTAAATTAAATTGCCTCTCGGGAATGTAGAGAATTTACTCTACAAAACGTGTCTGTAGTTAAATGTGATTCCATTGAATCTAGACTTTGAGGCGATAGTAGTAGCCAGTCGTCGTTGAAACTGTGAAGGTGCTGGAGCAGTATTTGCAATATCAGAGTAAATGGCTATCCATAGCATGGTGTCTGTTGCCCCCTGGTGGATTCTCATGCCTTTTATCATCACTCCTCTCCTGTCCCATTCTCTCCGCTGCTGCTCTCTAAACTCACATCCTCATATCTAAGCCTTTTCCCTTTCGATAATTTCCCCTCTTTCCATTCCTTCCAATATTTTATCCTTTGGTCTTATCTGTTGTCATTCCACTCCACTTCTGTCTTCATGCTTCATCTTACCACTTCTCATGTTCAATCTGTTCCTTGTCTTTCCTTTGCTCATTACACTGCCCTTCCACTGTTGTCCTTACCTCTCCTCTGTCATCCTTCATTTCATTTTCTCTCGTCGTCATGGTATTCCTCTTCTATTCTCATCTCTCCTCTGTATTTCCTCTTCTCTCCTGTGACCCCCAGATCCCATATGACCTGCCTGATGCTAGCAGCCAGAGATGGCTACAGTAAAGTCATCAACCTGTTGGTGTCCCATAAGGCAGAGATCAATGCCAGGAATTCCTATGGATACACGGTGTGTCAGAGAGAGATTAAGTAAATACCACAATAAATAGCTAAAAATAATAGCTAAGGAATTAAGATGGTTAGTTCAATAAATAATTTCTGTACAGCTCTATACTCTTTACTCTATACAGCAGTTCAAAACTGGATTTGGCCATTCTGTATATGTAAAATATGTCTTATCATGACATCAGAGATGTCATACCTAATGTCACTAATGTGCCCACTTTGGTTGTGTCGACATTCGTTTATAGACATTTTAATGTTGGCAAGAGCACTGTATCATCCTTGTATGAAAGCATAAAATACAGCCAATATTAGCTGACACTGAAGAACAACCTAACTAACCCTTACAACTTGCTAGTAATCAGTTCTTTCAAGACTTTGTTGCTGGATGATCTTTTGACCTTCAGGAATTGTATTTAGTTGGAAATAAAGTTAGTCATTCTGTCCTTCCATATTTGTAGTAACAAGAATACAGAGCGAAAACATCAGTTTCCACATACCCACTTACTATAGTTTATGTATATGTACAGTGTGAAAAAATATTCAGCTCAAACTTCTCATTAATTCAATTGCAGAGTAATCAAAGGTGCAGTCTTCAGGTGGAGAAAAGTTATTTTAACCCCACTAAAGGAAGAAAGACTAGCTGTCTGAATACCACAACACCATTGGCTGTCTGAATATCACAATTGAGACAACAAAGTATAAATAATGTTTATACTTTGACTAATATTGGTTTATGTTAGATGATGCATACTTTTTTTCTGTCAGTCCTTAGCAATAGCAGTGCAGTACGGCAGAGAGGAGGCTGTCCTAAAGCTGCTGCAGCTGGGAGCCGACAAAACAATCAAAACCAATGATGAGAAGAGTCCCGCCGACCTGGCCACCGTCTTCAAACACCACCAGGTATGAGCACTTTAACTACATTGTGGAAACAACATAAATGGCATTTTTGCATTTTTACCACAACTCTGTTATCATCCTAAAGAAAATTCAGGTCAGTCGCTCAGGGGTGAGACATTACACTTTTCTGTATCTGCAAGGTAAAGTCCCTGTGAACACACACAGATGTTTTCATTTGTTAGTTGATTGGGCCTCGAAATATCAATCAAGCTCGGTTTGTGCACACTCAGACGGTCCTGAGTAGAAGTAGATGCGCTCCATTTGGATGTGGCAGCGTGCCGTTAGTGGCAAGGGTGGAGAAAGCCACTGAAATGGAGTGTCAGCATCTATTCTACGTGAATCTCAATCAGTGGAGCAATCACTGGGGGAACCTGTGTTAACAGTCATTGTTGAAGCTACGCCCACACAGCGGTCGTTTAGGACAAACATCAAATTTATTTTAGAAGCAGTGAACAGGGCAATAGACCTACATTATGATTTTCAGCAATATTCACCAAATATAAATGTGACTGATATTGTGTATTTGTGTATTTTTGTTGTCATTGTTTGTCATGCTGCAGCATATTTTGTATTTACCTCTTCTGCTGTCAGATCAGGTAGGCATGCTGGTTTGTGTGCCGGATTTAAATGGAAACCACACCCATATAGTACAAACTGGCACTGTACTGGTCAGGTTTTGGAGCACACCCAGTCTGATCAGCCAGCATGACTGAAAACACCTGCATGACTGCTCAGAGACTCATTTTTCAGCACTTGTGAAAAAAATCAGCAAATCATGTTTTTTTTTTCAGCAGGGACTAGTCAATGCAGGGAAGTAAATTTGAAAATAAATATTTCAGTCACTAATCAGTAAACTAGGAATCTTAGCGAACCATAGTGAATAATCATGCATCTTTCACAGTCCTCTCATTCAGAGGGAAAATGATGTCAACTCCATTAATGTTGGCATACTGAATCTGTGCTTGTTCTTACTGAAGTTAAAATGTTATGTGGTCATTTACAATTCATGTTGTGTTTCATGAGACCTGAGTGAAATCTGAACAGTGATTGTCTGACAATGAAAACTTTCTTGATCATTGATGGTAAACTTGTATCATATCACATGGTATCCTAACACCTGTGTCTGCAGATAGCCAGGATTCTGGCTTCTTCACCCCAAGGCTGTACAATGAAAAGCTCCAGCTCCAAGGAGGAGACCCTCCCCAAGTTTCTTAAAACTGACTCTCAGCCTCCAGCATCCAGAGAGAGGTGAGATGAAGAGACATTTGCCTTCAAGTGTTTCAGTGTACAGGTTTGGGGCAGTAGAGGATTTAAGTTGGACTGCAACTTGTGTTTGTCGGCCTCTGTTGGTTATTCTGCAAGCTCGTGCCTGTGGAGCAGGTGTTGTTGAACCATTGTTCTAGCAGACATAAACAAAAACAAACCGCCTCCTTGAGTGTTTAGTCCATCCAAGAATGACAGTGTAATTATCATCAGCCAGCATGTTGTGTCCCAGCGCATCTGGCACCAGGAATTACAGCCTGTAAACGTTTTGGGTTGTCTTTGTGTCGTGTCAACTACAAAGACATTAAATCCCAGGTTGAATATTTCTCATGGAACATTTTTTGAATGCCGTGAGTGAACAGTCAAACTGAAACTCCATGTACACTGTGGTTGCTCTGATGTCTCTGAACTCAGTGACACTTTAGTTGAACTTAGTTGATCCCCAAAGGAAAAAGTCAACTTTCCTCTTTCACCCGGCCACAGGGGGTCATGGGTTACTGGGCTCCAGAGAAGGGACTGTTATCAAGGGAGTTTTCTTGCTCATGGACACTTTGGTACTGCAGGTGCTTGCTGCCATGAGGGTTTGAACCTGGGCCTTTAAGTTAATGAGTGGCCAGCCTATTCATTATGCCAACATACTGCCAAATTTGGCATGTTTACACAGTTTCTTACTACTCATAATGTCTGCATTAGTTTTTATGCATGTTTATTGTACTGTTTAGTCTCAGGAGCTATGCCTATGTCCCACATTGCTCAGACCTTACTCTGAGCATTTCAAATCCTAGATGGTAGAACAGTTTCACACAGTGCTGCACTCTGACTCACAGCTCCAAACCACTGCATGACACAGTGCATGATTGCACTAGAATGTAGTAATACAGTGTATATATATGTACTACTAGTTAAGGTCTTTGTACCAATTCCACCCAGACCCTGTACATTTACTTTATGTGGCAAAAAAGTAGCTCTGATTTATTTAGTAGATTGGGCTGTGTATTGACTAATAGGAAAAGTGTTTTAAATACAGTATATAAAATAATGCCAGACCACGTTGCCGCTGTGCAAGGCAACCAGTTGTCTACTGCTGAAAATTCCTAATGAAAAATCATATGTCATTACATGTCCATATTGTATTGTTTTGTATTTATTTTTATTGTATTGTTTTTATATTGATACTGTAGAATAAGGCCACAGTGTTTTGCTGTCAGCGTAAACTCTTTGCCCTCCTCAGAACAGCCAAACTGGGGGATGTTGAGCTTTTCCTGCATGGCCTTGATCTTGGCCACCTCACTGACATCATCACTGTAAGTAGATATTACACACAGGGATGAGGTGCTGTTATGCACTGTACGATACAGTATTAGATCTATGGGTGAGATGCAGTAACCCCAAATGTGCTGTGTTGTGCACAGCTGCGTTATTGACACAATGACATGGAACGCATGCATGGGAACATGCCATGAGAGGTGTAGTTTACATATTTTCCTTCCCGCCTCATAATGGCTTTAGTATGCTGGCCTGGCTTAGCTTGAATTAAACTGAGGGTCAGCTGGAGTTTTAGAACATGTACCAATCTGATTTATTAAAGACTAGATTTGACGGGTGGAGATAGATTGTTTTCACCATATGGCAAATCCTCATGCAGGTACATCTGCTTCAGGTGATGGGGTCAGGAGTAGCAGCAGAAGTTTTGATTTGGTAAATGCTGAGTGATGCTTTTTTTCTCTCTGGCTCCCCGCTTTCCACACACACACATTCACGTGCAGGAAAATGACATCACCTGGAGCTACCTGTTGACCATGGAGAAGGATGACCTGGAGAAGGTAGAGGACGGCTGTTGCATCTGTCTGTCTGTCAGCTCTCTTGCTTGCTGCCAGCCTTTAAGGTGACCCATAAAGAGTCAAGGGTAGTTGCTGATGTCATAGCACTGTAAGGCAACAGGTTCAAGAGAAAGGGTGATGCTTCACTAGTAGATTTACATAGATTTAGTAGGTATAGCGCTATCTTAGGTAAAGGGAATAGATTTAATGATACAGCACTTAGGGCGGGGTAACATAGCAATATTTTGGATATCGTTATATCAGTGTTACCCTTTTCTTAGTTTTAAAGGCTGCATTACAGTAAAAAGGTCCGGTTTTGGCAAGTTATGTGGTTATACTACTACATATATACTATACTTGGTTGTACGACTACTGCTACAGGTACTATGTGTTAAAATTCTTGAAGTTGGTTATAGGTGCTACTATATATCACTATTCTTTGTTGTTAGGGCAGATTATATTTTGTTGAACTTGGGTAGACCACCCATCTGCTACAAGAGGTAAATGGAGCGTTGAATGTGTGTTTAGTCAATCTTCAAAGCTGCACTATGTAATTTTTACATGACGGTGGGCTTGAGTGGAAGCAAGAGGGAAACTCTTTGAATTTTGAGGCTTTCACTGAAATTATTTAATGTGACATCAGTAAACTGCACACCGTGTTTACCAACTTGGCCAGTTTTGATGCTTTATGCCAAAGGAACAGGAAGCAAAAATATCTCACAACTTGCTCTTATTGGAACCTCACTTTCTGATTTAGGCTGATAAAACAAGGGTATTTTAAGTGAAAATCATTCATAATACTGCTTTAATCAGGCTGATGAATTAATAGAATTACCAATAATCATTTTTGAAGGACAGCAAGTTTGGATTGAGAAAAGATGAAACTTGTTCTTTCTGTCAGATTGGCATCACAGATCCAGAGGACCAGCAGAAGCTGCTGAGCGCGCTACAGCAGATGCATATGGACAGAGTGGACCTGGACAGACTCAGCCAGCTGGAAAATGTAGACAGCGGGTAGTGTACCACACCTACACCCCAGACCTGGGGCAAATATCATCTGCATGCTCTATAGCAAAGGTTCCCAAAATGGAGTCCAGGGTCCCCCAGGAATCTTTCAGACTGCTCCAGGGACAATAACATGACAGGAACAATTCCTTTAATTTCACTGTTACTTAATTCATTGGAATTGGTAGCATTTGGAGATATGAGTGATTGTTCTGATCAGAGATTTCACTCT
The DNA here is from genome assembly GCA_900302615.1 of Holocentrus rufus. Taxonomy (NCBI): domain Eukaryota; kingdom Metazoa; phylum Chordata; class Actinopteri; order Holocentriformes; family Holocentridae; genus Holocentrus; species Holocentrus rufus. The sequence continues at coordinate 3,969 of OMLF01012290.1, read as the reverse complement.
TTGTAGTGTTACTGGTCCACTGTAAATACAGTAAATATGGAAAACAGTCTTAGATGGTGGGACAGAAACTTTATTAAATGGGATCTGAATTAATCTGGGCGTCCTCGGCTTGAAAATGTTTGGGAATCCTTGTACTACTGTATTGTGTTTTGGAAAATGTATCGGTGTTTGTTTTAATCTACTTGGCTTGTCTAGTGAGTTGCCAATCTCAGAGAATTATGCTAAACTGATTTCAAAAACACCCTGCTCAGAGCCAGAAACAGAATTAAGTGTAGTAGCAGAAATCTCAACACTTGTCAGCTACACACACCTGAACCCACCCCCTCTCTCTCACACACACACACATACATACTCCTCCTTCCTCCATCTCCCTTCATCTATCCTCCTCCACTGGAAGTCATCCATCAGCCTTGTAAGCATCCCACTATCCCCCTCTCCTCCTCCTCCTCCCGCTCCCCACATCTCCATAGCCGGGCCCTGAGCCGGGCCCTAATGGTTTAAGCGGAGCTGTAATGATTTGTAAGGTGAGAGGCGATAGGAGGTTGCAATGAGCAATGGAGGGCCAACGGCAAGGGCCAAACAGAGCTGTCGCACCACACCCCATCACTTCATGAATCCTCGGCAGGATTGGGCCCACTGGCTACACCGGCCTGCGCCTACCGGATGAGAGACGCTCCAATGGAGCAAGAGAACGATTAGGGAGCGAGATGGCAGACTCCATCTGGGTCAGTCCTCCTTAACGGCTCCTTCAGGGTCCTTATGCTATGTTGAAAAATTGGAAATTGGTGGAAAATGAGTTTTATAAAACATTTTCCTGACATTCAAATAATTTTAATTTTTCAAAAGTCAGGGGGCCCCCAAGGTGAAAAAATGAAAGCCTCGTGTAAGTAGTAGTTTAGTATAAAGTACATAGAAAGTCTGGTAGGGTGGGGAAAGCAATAAGACAAATATTTGCTTCTTTAGCAGGACACTGACCAATAAAATGTAGCCTTACAAAACTAAAACTCCAGCAGTAAAACTTATACTGCTGGAGTTTTACCTACAACTTTTATCGTAAAACTCACACAGCAGTTGTTTTCTATGAGTCAAACGGCAGTAAATCTGTGTTTGTGGTCTGTTGATGAGATTGCGTGCTGTATCAGGTGGTTTGGCAAGTAGCCCACCATCAATTCTGGATGTCCATCTACACCATTTAGTGCATGGTTCGACATTCTTACAGTTCTCTGTTAGAACAGTGACTGTGCTGCAGAATTTTGAAAGCAATCAACCATTGTGGCCTGTAAACAAAATTAATAGGCGTGCAGCTCAGTGGTCACCATCACCTCCAAAGGACAGCAGGAAAGCGGACTTATGACTGAAATTTTGCTGGCTAAAATTGGCTGGCTGGGAGAAAATGGGCCGTGAAAGTTCTCCCAATTGCACTGCTGGAGCTGCTCAGTGGCCAACAGCACTCAGCTATTGTGTGGAACTCTATGAATGCAAAGCAGGGTGTCACTGGAAAAGAACATGCATGTCTAGTTGACTTTCCCTGGATAAATAAAGTAAAAAAAAAAAAAAGTATTCATTTTCCATCAACATTCCCACTTGACATTCTCTCCTGTCCATCCACAATCCCTTCAGTGATCTCTCCAATGCTAAGTACCCCTCCGGGGGCCCATCATCACTCTCTGCTTCCTAGATAAACTAACAGCACGAAGAAGGGAGGCGAGGGCGAAGCGCAGGCTGACTGACACTGTTTACTCGCCCCTCTGACAGAGTGTGAGGAGGGCTGGCCCGGCTGGCTGCCCAGTCCCCTCACCAAGGGAAATGTACCATTAAGATAACAGCTATCAATATCGCACAGGACCAGGGGAAGGAAAGAGGGGGAAAGAGAGGCTGGTGGATATAAATAACTAATCATTTGTGGCTGATGCATTCGGGGAGGGAGGACAGTGTGTTCAGTTTGGGGAGGATGAGAAAGGATGGCCACCTGCTTGGTTTTCTGTGGAGTTTGGTCAGATGCATGGAAAATGCTAACACCAAGTTTGGTCCGAACTATCAATCTGTCTGCCCTCTTGTTCCTGGGCATCTTAAGAGGCCTTGTCTTCTTAATGTGGACAGCTTCATAGAGCTAAGCTTCTTACAGAGGTATAAAAGTTTTGAAGCTCCCTTAGCATTCATCTGTACGTTAAATGCAGCTTATATGACTGATCTACTCACTCTTTGTACAGGTTTGGAACTTGTTGTGACACAGACAACTCATATTCAATATGTGATGTTATAGTGACAGATTTCATATGAATGTAGCTGCAAAATTACACAAAAGTGTGACACTTGCGGAAATGTAATTACATGTATGAAAATGCAAATTTGTACACCTTCATTCTAGGTTCAAAGAAGATTCAAATATTTGCTGATATTGTCTCTGACCACACCACCACCATACATGTGTCTGTTGCAGGAGTGAAGAGTTGTATAACTTCCTCATCAGTCTGAGGCAGCAGTCCTGCTACCTGACTGAGACGGTACGGGATGTCATCAGCCGTTTCCCCAGGCAAGCCTCTGAGGTACATGTTCTCAGTCTGTGTGGACTTGTGTAAGAGCTCTCAGTTTGGCAGTTGACACACCGGCTGGGAGGAGTTTGCAGTCGATTGAAAATAATCCCTCCAGGGCGCCCGGTGTAGAGTGCGTACCACATACTATATTGAGCGCAGCGGCCTGGGTTTGATTCCAGTCTGAGCCCTTTGCTACATGCCATCCTCTCTCTCTGCCCTGTATTTCCTGTCTGTCTCCACTGTACCTATCCAATAAAGCAGAAATGATTAAAAATTAATCTTAAAAAAGCTCCAGTCTGCTGACCTGCTGGCTATGGATCAGTGCTGAAAACTGTCTAACAATCAAAACAGAAACCCTCATGGTTGAGGACAAACAGTTTGGCCAGTACACTGTTCATAATGTACCGCCAAATGGCATTGGAACTCCATGTACATTTACACTACATTACCTTCCCTGTCAGGTGACAGGGAAGGTGCTGGGTGTCATTAACTCCTTCAACTCTGGTTTTCCCTTAAATTTATCTTCATAGTTGGAAAAAAACTTTTCCATGTTGTATATATTTCCTTAATCGACTAGTTTCAAAGCTACATCACACTTATATTGAATTAAATATTAAAACCTGAGATGCTAATGTTCTACAGCTGCACCAAACATCAAATAGAAAATATCTTGTGGATTTAAATGCATTTCCCTGTAATTCAGCAGGACATATTTGGTATGTTTGGAATTCTTGGGATCTCTGGGAGAATTTAAAATAAAGTTTGGTGGGTTTAAAGATCAATTTAGCAGCAGCAGCCCCGCTGGACCAGCATCAGTCTGGTGTCTGCTGGTCATCTGTCCTTCTGTCTGCCTCTCCATGTAGCTCGTCTTCTCCCTGGACCCGAAGAAGGAGGCCCAGGCCCTCTGCAGCCAGCTGGTGGTCCAGACTGGAGACCTGCAGAAGGAGATCACCTGCCTCCACAACCTGCTGTGCCAGGTCGACACACATGCACGCACACACACACACACACGTACACATTACTCCGACACAGAAAATCCCTTGTGGTGGTCTGTCTGTGACCACAAGACACACTTATCCATTGTCTTCACCTCTGTTCATTGCCAATTTTCAGGGTTCACACACACTGTCATCTTGTATCTTATTCTACAAACGTACTTATCACAGAGGATGAGAAACAGAGAATTTGGATGTGTTGTGTGTGTTGATGTATATATATTTTGCTGAGCTTCAACAGGTGTGGGCAAGAGTGTTTGTATGGAAGTACCTGACGTTCTGTGTGTGTGTGTGCCCTGTGTATATGAGTATAACGCTCTATGTGTGTATTCTAAGTGGAGAGAGTCGTTCCTGACAGGGCTGAATCCTCACAGCTCATAAGTCAGCACCGCTGTGACAGTGACCTGTCAGCACACAGACGATGAGACGTAGGGGGGGTG
>OMLF01012289.1:0-14337 GCA_900302615.1 Holocentrus rufus | reverse complement strand
ACACAATAGAGTGTAATCACAATGACAATGACAGAAAAATTATCGCTTTCCTGCATCTGTAACTTTGTCCTTTCTTCACAGTTAGGGTTAAACTTGTAAATTACTTTATGTGTATCAGCACTGTCTCTGGAGAGTGGGATTTTATTTTTGGACAGACGGAGAGGATGACAGAGTAAGAAATGCACATGAGAGAAGGTTTTCTATTTGGTTTGATCCCTAACAGGGACCAGAGACACTTAAAGTTTTGGAAATAATCCTGCACTGCGCAAAATCTCCAACTAAACCAGACGTTTAGTCTCATATTACAATCCTGTTTATCTTCAAACAAGGTAAAGAATCTGCCAGTGAGATGAGATAATCCCACTTGTTTCCAATGCAGGTTCACTTGTTTCAAGATTTTTTTTCTGGGAACAAGTATAAATGTGTTGAAACAAGGCAGAATAAGACAGATCAGCCCACTAGGATCAAGAAAATGACACTTGAGTCAAGACAAACACGTTGATTAGCATTGGAAACAAGTTGGATTATCTCATCCCACTGGCAGATTTTTTTTTATACCTTGTTCTTAGAAAAACAGATTCAGTTACTTGTTAACATGGAAATCATAGTAAGTGATCATAATAAAGCATCACAACCACTGATTATGTTGCCAGGAAATCATTCATTGATGTTTCCTCATTAAAAAAAAAAGCCCAGTTTGAACAAAAGCTTGAGCTCGAGCTCCCAAAATAAAAACAACCGCTTACTTCTGTGGCTCTTAATTTACTTGAGCAGCCCCAGAACATGCACATTACACGAGAAACACCGAAGCAACCACAGGCTTGACTCAGCCTCCGCAGCCGTCCAGCAAAGCGCGAGCGGTCATCCGCTGCAGATGATACAGGATGTCGCTGTGCTCCTCAGTTTCCCTGCTGCAGGCGTTTTTCATCATCGTGGCTGGTTGCTCAGACGGTCTCCTCCCCTCCTGCTTGTTTGGATGTTGGCTGGACAAGTCGGACCCTGCAGCCTCTCTCTCTCTCTCTCTCTCTCCCTCTCTCGCCCTCCTCTGTTCATGCCGGCCTCATCTGGCCAGTCAGTCCAGTTTGGACGACGGAGATGAGAACTGTCTCATTATCGCCTCGGCTTCCTCCTGGATCTCTTCCAGACTGCAGCCTGGTTTGGTTTGTCTGGACACAAGCTGGACTGCCTCAGCTGCATCTGGCTCTCTACTTTAAAATTTTTTTTTAAACCCCTCCATCCTTTTTTTTCTATCTTTCTCTGTTTCTGTATCTCATCTCATTCCTCTTTTCCTGCTTCCCCTGCTTGCACGGAAATTTTTTTAAAAGCTTTATTTATCCAGGCAAAGTCCGTTTGCTCTTTTGCAGCATCGCCCTGCTTCACATTCACATCGCATCACACTTTCACACCTGGGAGCTGCCCAGTAAAACCACAGTCCTCTGCTGCCGGCCACTGGAAGCTGCCCAGTACAATTACAATCCTCCACTGCAGGTCACCGAGCACGAGCGCTGGTGCAGCTTCTGAGGGAGAGAGGAGGGTGTTAGGGTGCGGTTCTTTAATATGCATGTGCAGGCTGCTTTTAATTCATTACGAGGCCGTTCACCTCGCAGCTCCACTACCTCACGTTTGGCAGTTTTTATGTGCAGGCTGCGAGCAGAAAAGTTGAAAACATTTTATCTTTTTGCTCGGGGCGCCTTGCAGATTCTTTGTCATTCTGTCCAGGCAATTTGGTCAAAATGTAAATGAGTGCATGCAGAGCAGTGATTCTTTAGTTGTACCCTCAACTAACTGGCTTTATTATGAGAGTTAGCAACAAAACCCCAGACAGTCTAGACTGATATAGACCGCCAAAGTTGTCGGGGCCTCCAGGACACATTCAATTCCTTTTATTTTTCTGTCATTGGTGAAAATGAACAGGGTTTCTGGTTCACCACTAAGTTCGTCCCTTACATATGTTAAACCCTGATGTAAGAAAGACCACAGAGTGGATCTGTTACGTGTGTTATCAGATTAGTCTGCTTTTAAAAGAATACTCCAAAGTTTTCTGTTCACTTACCCAGACTAAGACAAGATGTTTGATACCATTTTCACCTCTGTACATCCACTGGTTGGTAGCATTTCATGTTAGCTTAGCATAAAGACTTGAAGCCTACAGGAGTCATTAGCTTAGCTCCATCAAAAGTGAAAAAATAAACCTTACAGCAACTATGAAGCAGTTAGATGGTAGATGGCACCATTGAAATTCTCCTAAAATGACTCTCGTTTTATTTATTTATTTTTTTAAAACTGGTTTTTCACTTTGATGAGCTAGGCTACTGACTCCTGTAGACTTCAAGTCTTTATGCTAAGCTAACACAAAATGCTAACCATCAGGACTGAACCAGTGGACGTACAGAAGTGAAAATGATATTGAACATCTTGTCAGGGTAGGTCAGCAAAAGGGGATTTTGCCCAAAAGGTTGCAGTATGCCTTTAAGTAGAATAAGCAACTGGAGACAGTGTGCAGGTGTCTCATCTCTTCTCCTCCCACGGTTTCCCAAGTCGGTCCGGGGATTTAAACCAGCAAACTTCCGATCACAGGCTCGCCTCTGAATCCTCCAGGCTGCCTGTCTGTCTCCCTCGCCCCCTGTCTCTGATTTTCTGCCTCCTACCTCTAAGCACTTCCTTTCCGTTCAGCCTCATGTTTTTCTCACCCTTTGTCCCTTCTTTCTTTTTCTGCTGTCTCACCTATTCCTCTCATCTGTCTCCCATTATGTTTGTCTAAGTTTCCTCTCTTCCCTTCCGTCTCGTTTTCTCTCTCTCTGCCAGGCTTTCTTCTCATCCTCTGTCTACTTGTTTGTGGTCATCTCTCTCTCTCTCTTTCTGTCAGTCTCTATTACTCTCCTCTCTCGCCCCTACCTTCCGTCCCCTTTGAACACTTCCTTTTCAATTGCTCCTGTCCTTCTTTTTTCCACCACCTTTCTGTCTCCCTTTATCTCCGTCTGGATTCCCTCTCTCCCCCTCTCCCTCTCTCTCTCTGCCAGCCTGCCAAAAAGAGTCAGATACCTCCTTTAAAACCATGTTATCCCTCTGCACCCAGGAGCTGGCCTTCTACCAAGGCACTACAAAGGCGGACACTTCCCATCTCCTTGATCTTGGATCGAAGCACATCGTTACAGAACTAAAACACAAGTAGAAGTACTTTGCAGTGATTACGGGTGCGACGGCGATGTTGCTAGTAAAAAAAACTGTCAACCAGTAACTTGTGTCTAAATGAAAGCTGCGCAGCTAATAATCAGTGTGCCCAGTTGTTCGATAAATGCTTATTCATCAAAGATAGTTCAGAATCAGCTAAAATCTCGTTATTAGCTTTTTAATTTTTACTCATCGTAAATATGCGAGATGTATCAGTTAAAGGACTCATTTTTGGAGATGTTGGAAGGTTCATTCATGCTGTGGGAGTTAGGCTGATTACATTCGTAGACATCTTAGTAGCTTCCCTCACAAAAATATGGTGTACTCCTTTAGGATGTGCATTAGCCTCTTTGCTAGTCAAGCTAACAAACTAGCACACCTAACTATATCTCTGGCAATGGAGGAACTCTGGTCAAAATATAAATAAGATACTTAAATTATTATTTATGATCATGATCATGGAAGGTCAAGCAGCGAGTATGGCTAATTCAGTCTGGATAGTCAACCAGGCTAACTAGCTAACCCAGATAACAGATTTCGTAACAAAACACCAAACTGAAGCCCAGTGAAAAAGGCAAAACTTGTGCTTCCTTGGTTCCAAACCTTTCGCCTCCGGGTGAGGTTTGTATAATTAAAAGGCCAATATTCCACTGCATTATGGGAATTGAAAGCATAATTGGAAAATGTGTTTCACCAATCAAATTACCAGTAACGTGCCCTTTTTTTCCTCCTTGGTTTTCGTGGGTTTTGATGGATGCACATTGGCTGTTGTGGGGATTGACCCCGTGACCTTTCACTCAGTTTTCTCTGACCGCTCACCCAGCTGTCCTCGCTCTCTTTCCCTTCTGCCTTTTGTACTGTGTATATTTTACATTTCGGTCTTTCTGTTGTTGCTGCAGAAGCTCTTGAGAATCACTTAGAAAAACTACATAAATAGTAGAAGCTTGAATTCCTTCAAGCATCTAACATCAAAATGAAGACGCTCCTCACCCTTTGAGAGCCCCGGCGCTTATTTACTCACTAAACTGTTCCTCATTAAACGATGAGAGGAGGGACTCGCCTCGCCCCTCCAAACACTGTCATCACCAGCAATTAGCCGGCCCTCAAAGGGGCCTTGTTACGGCTCTGTTTTGTTGTTTGAACCACATTTCAGGACACACTGACAAAGAAGCTGAGTGCGTGCTGCTGTCACTTTGAGCGCCTTGTGTGTGTTACGACTCCGTGGCGGTTTCATCACGTTCAGGTCAGAAGTGTAATGTCCACCTGCGGCGTTTAATGAAGCGACAGACAGACTGCAGTTTGTTTGAGCTGTTTTATTTCTGTTTTTTGTTATTTACTCCAGTTATACATTAACTGGAATGTAGGCTTCTTTGAAATATTATAATTGGTCTCTACCCCGTTCACATTTTTGTTTCAGTCATTTTTTTTCATCCCATCATCAATTCATTCATTGGTTTTAATCAGGAAACTGAAATTTTGGAGTAATCAAGATTTGTTTTTCTATGTCTTTATTATGAATAGAGTAAAAATAGTGTGTTTCCATGATTCATGAGGCAAAAAATGGATAAAAGTCTGGGTTCAAACAGTATAAAAGACAAGGTGTTGACAAAAAAAAGGGATCACCAGAGGAACACTTGCTCTACAGAAAAACATGTAACTCTGTTTATTAATAAATAGAATAACATTTTTCCCAAAAAACAGACCAGAAGCAGAAAAAAGAAGACACCAGCAGAAAACGCTGCGCAGTCCCTGACTCAGTAAAACATGCACATCTAAATATTGAATCAATATCTCTGTAATCTGCAAGGGCCTTATTATTTCTTGCTAAGCGTTCATCGCTCCGGTGTCTCTGCACTGCACTTCCCAGAGATCCCCTGTCAATCAACCCCTTCTTTTTTTTTTTGAAAACAAACCATCGTTGCTGCTTCGAAACATAACGCATCACTTCCTGTGCACCAGAGGATTTTTCCCAGGAAAGAGCTACCAGACTCTCGTGTTTTTAACTGCAAATTTAAAAGCTTTGATGCACTGGATGGAATCAGGATTATATCACAGAAATCGAAATAGAAAGCGAGTACGTTCGGTAATATGGAGGTGAGAGAAGCAGGTTTGTGACTGGAAGGCTGCTGGTTTGAATCCTTCAACCTGAGGAGGGAAGTCATACTCTCCCTTACCTCAGCAGCCACTGCCGAGGTGCCCTTGAGCAAGGCAGTGTAGCTGCCCAATGGCAAAAATAGTTGAATACTGTGGTTGCATTTGGTGAATGTGTGTAAATATGTGAGTATGAGGCCGGTTGCTGCTCTCAGTTTGCATTTCCTGGATATACAACCCTCGTTGACAGGATGAACTCCGACCCAGCAGACAGATCTGATCAGCTTTTACCCGACTTTTCATTGGCTGTAGCTCATGTTGGGTGAACGGTGCACAAAACCTTGCTCGGGCTGCGCTTGGCCACTAACCAACTCGGCTGATTTATTCGGCGCGTTTAAGCTGCAGTGGAAGTGGGAGCTGATTACTGTGAGAGGTGTATCCGTTTTCTCCGTCATTAGCAGTCGCAAGCAAACTCCTGCGGTGTGATAACAAAGACGCCGTCCGTGCTTAATCTGCCGCTCGCTCTTTTTTTCCCTCTCTTTTTTCAGCTATCTCCCTCTCTTTCCCCAAGTTAGCATCCATCTCTTCCGCCCATACTTTCACCATCTTTCTCTCTGTCTTATTCTTTCTATCCGTCTCTTTCATCCTCTCCCTCTCCTATTTATTCTCTAAGTCGCTCCCTCGGGCCCGGGCACATGAAGCGGTGAGCAGGAAGACAAAAGGCCGAACCGCATCCCCATCTGCAGCAGCGTCCACCTCACACCACTGGAGCTTATCTGCCTCCCCGGCCGTCCTTGGAGAGTTAAGTGAATAGACGTTTATGTTTGCCGGGGACAGATTTTCTTTTTCTTCTTTTTTTCTTTCTTTTGCCTTTATGGAGGACAGTTCAACCGGAGATCGTCCTCGGTGATTTGTTGCCTGTGAAGAACGGACAAGAGCGAGGTCAGGCACGCTCAAGGACGGACGGCTCTGGACTCCTGCGATACAGCGGTGAAGAGGACTGAACACAATGATTTCATTAAGAAACACGTGTACATACAAAAAAAAAAGAAAAAAAACCTTGCTACTTGGTCTTAACAAAATGATTGTAAGTCAACAAAGTGAGCTTAGTGCAATATTAGCGCAAATTATCATGCTTTTTAAAGGATTTGTAGAGAATTTTTCCACAAATTGGGTCATTTAATGTAGTGCTGCAGTTAATGTGTGTTTTTTTTTCACTCACAATTTATGCAGAGGGTTTTGAAAAGTTGGAAATGTGAATAGGAAGGCAAATTATGCATCTTGCATCTGCCTGAGTTTGTAATAGGTTTCTGCCTGTCTGTGTTTGGCCAAATGAACATTTGTATGGAAGCTGCATAGAGAAGAAGCACAGTGAGCTCCTCTCTGCAGGGCGGGCTGGTGGGTTTGAAAGGAAGGGCTGTGCAAAGGTAGAAGTGTGTGTGTGTGTGTGGGTTGAGGACGCATTGCAGGACACCACAGACTAGCTGATTGACTACAAGAGACTTGAAGCGTTGACTCCTCCATCACAAGCAAGTGGACCCAAGACCTCTTTGAACTTCGATTGCAGAACACAGTAATTTTAGTGAAATTACACAACATTGGCAAGATGGAATTAACATGCAACTTTCACATGGCATTTTCCACATTTTTGAACATGAATGGAAGTGAATTGGGGTAAGTTAGCATCGACTTCCAAGCTACCAAAGCACATTCTCTGCACACTTATGCAGCTGATATTTGTAACTGACAGATTCGACCACGGCTGTTGACAAGAAGTCAAAATAGGACCTGTGTGGTCCTCTCAGCCCTGCTTGTGTTTACATAATGGTTTTCCTCTCCGGTTTAATTTGTGTCTGGACACAAATGATGTTTTGGTGCAGAGGATTATGGACAACCAAGTGATCTAACATTCCTGTTAGGTAATTAATGCCTTTGAACATTGATCTGTCACTACGACCTACAAACAGACTGGTGGATTTGATTTGTTACCTAATTCCAGTCTCTCAGAAAAACCACTAAGAGTACTGAAAGGCAGAAAATTGGCATTTCATTAAAGTAATAGATCCAAAGCTTTTGAAACCAACTGAAACCGAATCATAGTGAAGCAAGGCGCACATGGCATCGATCACAGCGGGTCACCTGGGTGTTGTTGATGAGCAGCAATGAACGTCCTAATGTTTGCATCTTGTCTGGGTCTGGAGATTATCGTCGCTGTGTGATGAGGCTGTTTGCATGGCGATCAGTGAAAGCCTCTAAGCCTCCATTGATTACCAATGGAGCTGCGGGTTGATTGCTGCTGTTTGATGGTATTTGTTCACCGGACTGCGTCTGTATGCTGTAATTGCCAATTATGGAGGAAAATGTACAGTGTTACATCAACGTTGCTACTGATTTCAGCACCGCCGCTGCAGCTGTGCTTTGATATTCACCTGGCAGTCGAAGGTAGAGTACAGCCTATTGATGTGTAGTGATTTACCATCAATTCAGAATGTGGATAATCCATTTACAGCTTTCTACAGCTCCCATTCATATATTTCCCATCATTCCTGCATTTTTACCATAGACAGTTCTTCCTTGCATTTGAATGTCCTGCAGCAGCACTGAAAACCCTTAAGTACAGTGAAAAAAATCAAGCCTGAGATTGAGTCATCCAGACCTGTTCCCTGCAGATTTAACCTAAATATTCCACTGATATCGATTCAAAACATTTTCCAAAGCTGCTTTAATACGAAGTGTTGTTGTAATATTGTGGAAAATTCATGCTCATTTGGATTGGCCTCGAATCTGCGAAGGCCTGGACTGAAGTCTCCTGCTGCACCGTCACCGTCCATAACCTCTGATGGCAAAGCAGACAGGAATACTGGAATGTCCTGAGCTCCGTACCCTGGAAACTGATGACTCTGTGCACAGGAATGTTATTGAATATATTCCTGTAATGTTGTTCCTCCAAGTTCCTCACTCTTAATGCTGAAAAAACAAAAGGATTCATTTTTAGTTTCTGTAAAAAGTAGCTGAGCTGAGATGCATCAGGGAGAGGCTATAGATTCTGCTGAGAATTACAAATACAGTACCTTGGTGTTATCAGTCTAGACTCTGTTTCCTATAAATTGAGGTCTTTTAAGGTCTTCCAGATAGTTTTAACCTTATTTTAATAGAGTGGGATAACATAACACAAGATAACTGTAATGCCAAAAGCACATTACATGACCACAGGTTGCAGGGCAGCTCACATTCGCAGGGCTACCGAAACCTGTCTTCAGCATCAAAATGGTGCACACATTTTAGAATGGGCCAGCATGAGTTTGCACATTATAAGACTCTGAAACAAAGGATGGAAAGAAGAGAAAGACGAGGATTTGAGTGCATATGTGTTTGGGTCAGTGGGCCTCACAAAGACAGTTATCGGTGAGAAAGTCTCAATAATAAAAGTTGCAGTTTTGCCCATTTTTGTCTGCTGGTAAAAAGCACCGGAAGATCAAGTAACAATATTTTTTGCAATGTTTTCAGTGTGTTCTTGAAAATTTGACATTTAAATCAGCTGTGATATTGTATGGTGTTTACCTGGGAGTGTCAGAAAAATGATCTGAAAAGGTTGGTCACTATCAACGTTATTTTCTCCAGAGAGTCCCTGGCTAAGATCCAGAGCATCATGGATATTCGGTTAGAGTCTATTCTGTACCAACATTGGAACAGTTTTAGTCACAGATTAATACTTTATGAGATTACAGAGAGATTTAGAGGATCTTTTACAACTACCACTTTTTCCTGAGGATGCAACAAAAATGCAGCAGTTAGTGTTTACTGCAGTCATTCGGTGAAAATAGAAGAAAATAGCAAGACAACACCTGCCACCGTACATCTGAACATTTATCACCCCCGCTGCGATCGCAGACACGAGCTGTCGGAAATCGAAGTCCTGACCGCTCCACGTCTGAGTCCGCATGGGGAGCTAACCAGGCAGAACCGGCGGTTTACCAGACCGGCTGGCTTCCGCCTTTTTCAGCTGTGAGCGGGAGGTGAAAGAGCGCGCTCAAAGTCAACAGATTGCAGCGGGTGGAGAGGAGGAGGGCGAGGACGGAGGAGTGTTTACGGGCGCATATGTTCACTCATAGTCGATTACCCGGGAGAGCGAGAGAGACGACCAGACCGGGGGTGGAGAGGAAATCACTGGTCATGTCCTTCAGGATTCATCTGTGTGTGTGTGCGTGTGTGTGTGTGTGAGACAGAGCGAGAAAAAATATAGAGAAAGCACATTTGTATTTTTGAGTGCTACAAAATCCTTCTTTCATCTACCCTTTCCATTACTTTTTTGCCCTCCATTAAATATTTATTTTATATTTACAGAAAGCTGATTGGCTCTTTGTACTTTGTGATCTCTGCATTTAATTTAAATTATATTTTGTTCTTTTTTTCCCAGTGTGCTGATTTGCTCTTTTGTACATCCTGTGCATGTTTTTAATATTTTTTAATTAAATAAAAAAAATTCACCCAGTGTGCTGATTAGCTCATTTTTAAGCTCCCTGTGATTTTATTTAAATTTTTTTTTTCTGCGGAGAACTGGGCAGCGCTTCCTACTGCAATTTACTAACTAGGAGCAATAAGAGAGATTTATCTTCCCAATAACCCCTAAATACCTACTGCAATAATGCAATGAATATCTGATTAAAATACTTTTTCGAAGGACAAAGAATACATATTAACCTCTTGTTTGTCAGTTTTGGCGAAAACTGCTTTTGCACTAAATGCCGATAAAGCACTTTGAGTTGACCTGAGAGAATATGACAGACAGGACTGAGAGCATGTTTGTGAGAGAAAGAAACAGAAGTGCTCATCCTCGTCTCTTGACCGTTTCCTCCCACCTCAGCCTCAGTATCACACTAAAGCAGCAGCTTCTCTCCCTCTCTACCTTTATATTTTCCTCTCCTCGCCCTTTTCCTCTCCTCGCTGTAGCTCTGTGAGGCTTTTATTCACGTCACAGCCACAGTGACCTTGGATTCATGGCTGCACAGTATGGCTAATCGTCTATAAATTACCTGCATGGCAATAAATCGAGAGGGAATGGTGAATAAGGATGTATTTTTTTCTCTCCTAAGTGTTTTTTCCTTGTTTTGCCTCTGAAAAATCTTGATTATAAAAGGAAAGTTGACTGAGCTGGTGTGTTTTCCAGCAACACCCTGCTACACATTCACACTGTTAAACAGAAACATACCATTGAAGCTGCAAAGGATTAGCTGGGAGATAAGTGTGGTTTTGCCTTGCTCAACGGCACCTCAGTGTATCTTTTTGAGGGATGCGAGTGTGTCTCTCTCTGTTTCTCCATCCCCACTTGTTTGGCTGATCTGAGGGATTCACACCACTGAGTCAGCAACATGCACACAGGGTTCAGGGTAACAGTTAATATGCCAATTAAATGATATTTTTCAACCCAGGCTGCATTAAAATATTGATTACATCATTTATAATCATAGCATAACCTCGCCACTAGCTTTAGTAGCGAGAAACTTTTCTTTCCATTGTTCTGCAGTTTCTTGCTAGCAATAAAAATCATAAAAAACATCATAAATGTACTCATAGTCCTTGTAGATATAGTCAAATATGTCTGGAAACTGTCTACCAAACAAACAAAAACAAAAAAAAAATGTAATTAGCATTTAGCTCGGCTAAGTTATGCTAGCTGCAACTTTCTGGGCTTCTCTCTGTAGCTCTGTGGAAGGTTAAAAAAGCTTGGGGTGTACTGTGGTCACTGCAAAAAGTAGTTCCAAACATAGTAATGAAGAGTACTTGTTTTATGGCTGCAGCATTACATCAAATAGAAAATATCTACTTATCTTGTGCATCATTTTATACACATTTCCCTGGAATTCAGCAGATTTGAAGGCTTTGATCTGCACTAGAAAATAAATAAACAGTTTAATGATCAATGCAAATGTCTTCCAAGCATCAAATTTGATAAGTCCTATTAAGTTCTATTACTGTTTACTGTTCAAATCACTTTTTCCCAAGACAAAACAACATCAGTAGGGAGAACAAGGAGGCCTGGAAATCTGATTGGCTGATGGCCACTGTTTCTCGGCCAAATGGCTTGTTTAGTGTCTGCACATTGGTCGAGTTTCCCCGGTTGCTCAGCTCTACAGGAAATGAGTGACTTCTGGGTGGCGTGTTGATTGTGCTGATCGTGGTGTGAACGTGTAGCAAGTCACTCAGGACGGAAGCTAAAATATCTGTAGTGGAAACAAACAGCAAAACCCGACAGAAAGCAAGATAAGATGTTTACATTTTTCAGGGTGCTGGGTAATGTTGGCATTTCTTGATATCATAATCAGCTTCCTCATAACGGGTGTGTAGTTTGTGTCTGCAGCCCACTGGTCCATTGTACTGTGTCTAATACCAGCGTGGGTTCATTCATTTGTAAAAGCACTGCCTCAGCTTATTGCACTCATTGTTACCCTGCACTTACCGCACTGAGCGCGCTCCGTCTCCTGTGTCTCGTCGGTATTTGATGTCGTCTGCGTTACCGGCTCATAATGCACCTTTTGCTGTTTGTCGTCTGTTCGGGGTTTGAGCTCGCTGTGAGCCGTTTGGTGGCTCTCTTATTATTTATGCATGGAGACATCACAGCCATTCCATCCCATTTCCTCGTGCTGCATTCAGAGCCATTTCCCATGTCATGTTGGAATAAAGAGTCTGTTCTGTTCTATTCAATTCAATTTATTTTCAATTCAGTTTATTTAAAGTTTTGTTGTGTCCTATTCGATTCTATTTTACTATATTAAGTCTCATTTTAGTCTGTTCTATTCTGTTCTATTCCACTCTGTTCTGTTCTGCTCTATTTAATGTTTTGTTGTGTTCTATTCGGTTCTGTTCTATGCTTTTCCATTCTAAAACATTCTGATATTTTAAGTAATGAATCGTCTTTGATTTGAGCATTGAATGTACCAGTACTTCAGTATCAACAGCTGTGGAAGTAAATCACAATGCAAACATTGTATGTTTAATTGTGCAGCCTTAAGTAGATGATGAGTTCATTTGATTTCCTTCTTAATATAATTACATTCTCTCATCTTCCTTCAATTTACTCTTCTGATGTTTCGCTGTTGTTCAGTTCCTCTTGATATCAGAAATTTGAGGAACCTGTTTCTTTATAATTTAGTTAATTAGCACAGTAACAACACATGAAAGCAAACGAGGAAAAGACAGTGATAAAATGCAACGATAAAACCACTCATAAATTTGCACATGCAGGATTAAAATTAAACAAAAGGATTATAAAGCCATCTTACCTTGAACGAAACAGGCGTGCAAACACAGCGAAAGAAAAATAAGTTCTGGCGTATCTAAATGCCTGAATGGTGAGACGCTGAGATGCAGTTGACAAGCCAATTCAGAGCATGAAGCAGCTAAAGAGTATTTCTTTTTTTTCCTGGCACTTGTAAGCACTCAGCGGTGATGACTCAGACAGTTGTATTGCAGTACATCCAGTCCTCAGCGGACACCTTTGTTGATTACAAGTGTCACTTCCATTGCTTACCGTACTGTTTTCTCTCAGCCGGCGCGCCCTCGTCTCTGTCGGCGAGTCATGTCGTGTCACGGCGGAGAGATCGTAACCGATGCTGAGAGGTGCAATTATTTTCCCATTCCGCCGTGGTTATTGATCTCTCCCTCAAGTCGAGTCAAAGCGGATTATCCGTCCGATTTATGTGGAGCCAAATCCAAAAGTTCTTTCAGAGAGATGCGGCGGGGCAGGAAGGCGCCTCCCGGTTTTCTGACTTTTTTTAAAATTGGTTCTTCTTCCTCCTCCAGAGAGCAGATAGTCTGAAATAATTTGAGATAGCGGTGCGGCGGCGGCTCTCGGATACATCATGGTATCCATCATGATCTAATCTACAGCAGCAACGCGCCGCCTGTCAGCAGCGGACTGTGAGCTCCCAGCGGAGAAGCTGAACCATTAATATGAAATCTAGATGTTTTTTGGATCATCCGTAAATGGAATATACACTTTTAGAGAGCCAGATTGATTGATTGACAGAAGAAAGGATCTCCTCATGGCGTTCAGATCTTGTTAAAGTGGTGCTTTTCTGCCTTTTCTGCACTCCCAGAGATCACTTGTCAATCAAACAGTGGGCGGGGCTTTTATTTTCTGTTGCTTTCAGAGTTTAAGTTTTTCTCTTCTTTGTCAGTTCAGCCATGGTGGCTATCGCTGTTCTTCTTCTTGTGTTCGCTCCAAACAAACCGGGAAATGCATCACTTCCTGTGCAGCAGGAAAGAGCGACCAGACACCAGGTGATTAGAACAGACAGCGGGAAAGATTACAGGTTTTACTGCTGTGTTACAGTTAGAATATTTATCAGAAATGTCACAGATTATCACTTTAAGTCAAAATACAGATTCTGTACAACTTTTTATGACATTTTAAACAGTCAGGCTGTTAGCTCTCACATAAAGACCCAGTCAATATTAAGACTGAGTAATAAGCTACAAGCAGAATAATAAACTAATAACCTAAAAACTTATAATAATTATAAAATGAGATAAAATTAAATACAGAGCTGGAAACGGTTGTTAAGGAGACAAGTTTGTTTATTATTTATTTATTTATTTGCATTTCAAGAGTGAGTAAAAGTGGAATATTTGAAAATATGATTCAGAAAGTGATGAGAGCCATACAAATGTCAGTGCAGTGTAGTTGTGGTCTGATCAAACATCAAACTGTCCCTCAGGCCTCTGGTGTTTGTCGGCTGCTGCCAGGAACCAGCACAGCTGTCCTCGACCTGTCTCTCATGCTGAACGCCTCCCGCCATCTCAGCCCGCTCCTCTTTCTTCTGGGCGAAGTCTCCAACACCGCCGACCTCAACCAGGCCTGTCGATACTCTGCCCAGACGTGTGTTTGATAATCCATCAATATGTCGGCGCGTTAACCCGCAAAAAAGAGAATTAATTTGTCTGAGGGCAGATCTTCCGCCTGCAGGCTCCTCCAGGCCGCCTCCTGTTGATGCCCGACTCGATGCTGCGGCTCTGGGAGGAGGAGGAGGAGGAGGTGGGACGGAGAGCTGGAGGTTGGCGGAGGGTTTCTGCGGC
>OMLF01012288.1:0-18327 GCA_900302615.1 Holocentrus rufus | reverse complement strand
TAGTATATATACACACACACACACACACACATGGTATATTTTTAGATCCTGCTTTAAAGGTTCAGTCTTTTGTAATATGTACGGCCATTTTTAATTTCTCAAGAAGTTAAAAGCAAATTTATAGTCAAGAACCACTGCCTCGGATCTTTGCACGTAAACTGTTAATTAAAAATCAATAGTGTTTTTGAGAATCAATACAGTATCACAACACATAAATTTGCGATACTTGAGTGTATTGATTTTTTCTTCCACGTCTAATGGTGAGGGGCCCAGTCACCTCCTGTGCATATAGGGACTATAAGTCCTAGCTCCAGCCTTAATTGAAGAAAGCATGTAAGAGGACACAGGGATGTTGTGTTTACCATCATCTGAAATTTCAAATAGGCAGTGTCCACTCTAAACAGCCAGAAAAGAGCTGGGTATTCTGCACTCGCTCTGTCCAAATCTGCCATTAATATGCTGCACCTCCTTGGATCTGCCTCAAGCCAAAGATAAAACGCAACAAGAGCACATGATATTATGAGCATAGTAGCAGCTTCTTGGCCTGTGTCGTCTACATATGCTCATATGCGCCGTGCTGGGATGATTGAAGTGAGAGATTGAAACAGTGCAAAAGGTAATGGGAAGCCTTGGTCATCTGAAACCCTGTCAGAAGTAAACTAAAAAATCCTTTGAGTCTAAGCTGAAAACGAGGCTTGGTTTCTTAGTTCCTGAAAAGTTGACAATGTGGAGATCGAGGCCTTTCGCAGGACGATTTGCTCCCTGGAATTTACATTAGAAGAGCAGAAGAATGTAAGCAGGTTTGCGTTTTTCTGAATATGCCTTTATAGGGCAAAATTAAATGGACTGATCCTTTTTGGGACAAAAGGATCTACTGAATTATTATTCTGAAGTCAAAGTTTATATTGGTCAAGGTGTAAAACTTTGATCCATTCTGTAGCTGCAGTCCAACATCCAAACATATTCAAGTATTTGCTTTAATTGCACTGGGGAAAGATGGGGAAAGATGGCGGCGACCTGCCATGATGTCACCGCTTCCTGATGCCTGCTCCATCATCATCAACCATCAGCACCAGTTGTGCTGCAGTGAAGCATCTGGAGGACGGAACAGAGATAACCAGGTCCTGGGCATGAAGCTAATTTGGTCATCAGTGGACTCAGAAAACCACCGGCCTTAATCTGTCTTAGAAGCTTTTAGAATAGGAAAAGACTGATTTAATAAAAAGCTGGTTCCCTGCCAAAAAGCCTAGCAGAATTTAAAGACCGGGTGCAGTCAAAATTGAACAGAGGTTGTCTAGTGGCTCAAGCTTACATCCTTTGACAGTTATTTGATGGATTAGCATTAGTGATTAGACTATTGGCAGTGAAGCAACTTTCCTGGACTGGACAACATGACAGGTTTAAGACCCTTTCATATCTAGAGTGATAACGATAACTATTCTTATTCTAAACTAGAACTATTATAACATTGTCTCTCAAGCATTCACACTGCAACAATGCAGTGAGCTACCTTTTTTTTGCCCTCCTTTAACAACTTTTTTTTTTTGATGGATTAAAAATGAAAGGTACATTTGCAAAAACAGATATCCTCCATTGTTTTCATTTTTATAAAACATCTTTTTTTTCCAGATAATACCAATTAAAAAAGAGCAAACTATTAGGCTAATGCATAGGCAATATGATGACAAATTTTTCGATTCAAACAGTATGTTAAGTGAGGCATTACATACAACAGTCAGTTTTTTTCAGTCATTTATTTTATATATTTTTAGGAAGGACATTGATCTGTTTCTGCAAATGAACTCTTCAAATGTTTCAGCGTCGTCTCTGCATCCAAAGTTTAGAACAATTTACGCTTTTTAGTTTTGTTCTTTGTATTCATAACCCTAGATGTCAGTCTGCTTTAAATACGGGCAGAAAGAAATGAAAAATGATCTGAAGAAAGTCTGACAAAAGGATAGAACTGTTTTATGTTTCTGTATAGTTTGTATTTATGCCTCACAGATCTGCACACTGAGCCCACTTTGCCGTTTTTGAAAGGTCAGCGTTATAAACTGGTGGGGTGATAACAGGACGTCTGCGTGGAGCCGCTTTGGAGGCACTGGAGCCTATTATGGGGGGGATACCTCTTGGCGTGTGATTCATCCCAGACATGTACTCCCATGGGCGACGCGGCTAGAGAAGAAATGACCCTGATCGGGACAGGGCTGCACTTTGCTAGGAAGTGGGAGCCGCTCTGGCACAAACCCTGTAGCCTGTATTCTGTCAGTGTGAGTCACAAGGCTCCATTCTCCAAGAGACGCTTCACTGCGCTGAGCCGAATGGAGAGCTTAGTCTGCATCCACCTTTAGGTTACTGCTGTAGTTTAGTCACAAGGTGTGTGTGTGTGTGTGTTGTGTGTGTCTGTGTGTGTGTGTGTAGTCTGTGTGGAGCACATACTGCCATCCATGTTTTTTTTTTTTTTTATTACTTCCAATCTGTTTGGATATGGGAAAGAGGGAGACATCATTAGGTGTGTCAAGGACGATGTGTGTATGTGTGTGTGTGTGTGTGTCTTCCTCAGTGCTGGCTGTGTGTTTGGTTCTTAACTTTATGTGTCAGTGAGGCACAATAAGATCTCAGCCACTCTGTTTGCCAGCACCCCAAGGTGCCCGTTCTGTCAGGCAGTAAAGTGCTGCAGTCACCTCCACAGGGGCACAGAGGGGTCCCTCTGCTGACACCGACACACACACACACATACACATACACACACACACACGCACCCACTGAGGGGAGGAATCCCTTCGCTGACATCAGAGCACCTACAGCTCATCAAACATATCCAGTTGGCAAATACACACAATAAACCACACGCACGCACACACACACATACACACACACACACGTGCGCACACTATGACTTATGCAGTCATTTACTGCTGCAATATGTGCTGCAGATGCAGATGGGACTATACTGTAAGTTCATGCTAAATCCAAAGCATCCTTAACAAAACTAGATTTTGCACACACACACACATAGTGGAGGGTGCGTGTGTGTGTGTTCATGCGTCTGGCCATGCTGCAGAGGAGAGCTGTGTGCGCTGCCTGAGATTGTGAAGATTCAGCATTTCTTCTTGGCAAGAGGTGCACAAGGGGAGGTGTGCACCCCCACTCCATATAGCCCTCAGTCTACCTGACCTGAGGTTCCTGCCGCGAGAGAGCAGAATCTCTGTCGGACAGCTTCGTATTGACAAGACGTCAGAATGATTGGCACCTGTCAATCAGATATCAGCACGGTGGGCCCGGGGCAAAAGACCCAAGTTGCCAGACAAGACAGACTTTTTCGGTTCTCTGTTGCAAAGAACGTCGTTCTCCTTGATCCCCCAGTATGTAGAATGTCCTGAATTCACTCCTCTTGTAGAGAAGGCTCCCCGATGAAACGTAATTCTTATTTGACTTTGGAAAGAGCAAAAGGAAGAAACGATCCCAGCCCATCCTGCCGTGCTCAGTCAGATCCTCTGTTGCAGATGAGTGTCTTTTTAGTATTCAGTGCACAGTAACGCAAAGTACAAAGTATTTCATCCACAATGACAGAATAGTACTCAAATTTGCAGGACGGTTGTCAAATTCATCGTTGCTACCGAGAATGGTTACACTTAGCTGTTTCCACGATTGGAAATACAACTTAATTTGCCATTTCGTTCCTATGTTGAGTACTTACAGGATGTTTCCGTCCCTCCGCTCTGAATCAACCACTAATCTCCCATCAGTTCAAAGCTGTGCACTGCAGTCGAACTGGGATTATCCCAAGTAGGGGGAAATGGAGCCTTGGAGGGAGGAAAAAAGTATTGGGATGAGTCCAGGTTGTTCGGTGCCCTTCCCTGAGGTTCCTGAGGTTTGGAGCCAGTGGACACATTCCTCATGCCCTCGGTCCTGAGCGGGACGGGCACCGCAGAGGCCTCTCGCGCGCGCCACATCAGGACAGACAATGCCAGGCAAACATGGAAAGAATGTTCGGACCACAGGAACACTTACATAACAAGTTGCATGTAGACTTCTTTTTTGTTTCTTCCTCAGCTGGGTAAGCCTCTGCTTGTTTACAGAAAACGCCCCTCCCCACCAGCGCTATAGGACCGCGTATGAGGCCGTGCGCGCACGTGAGCAGGATTTACGTATTCCTGCATCTGAGATGAAGGTTTTATTCTGTCATAAATCCCTGTATGCGGGTGTGCGTATGCAGTGCTGGTAATTTTGCGGACTCAGGGACATCCAGGCTTTCCTCATGTCCGATGCAGCAGATCTTGTTTTTAATATCAGGTCTGGGGTATCTGGCAGCACAGCAAGACCACATACAGTACATCAGGGCAGGGGCTTATTCATTCTGCATTCACTCCGCTCACAATGTACGTTTTATCGGGGGGTTTTTTCCATTCAGGTCATGATGCATGAACCTTGTTCAGGAAAAAGCTTTCAGTTTTTTTTTTTATTTTAAATAAAATCCATTTCCTCAATTGGATGAGTTGAAAGCAAATTGAGCCCCAGTACTGACTTGCATGCATACACTCACACACACACAGAAAATCTATCCATTTGCTGTATAATTTGTTATTTTTTTATAGTATAGTATAAGCTTACCAGTAGTGCACATACACCTTATGAATAAGAAGAGACATTTATTGGAATTAAGCACTGGAACATAGAAATAAATTAAATTTCTCATTCCCGTCTAGGCTTTGTTTTTAGATTTGTGATATAACCGGATTTGACCGCCATCTTTTTATTGCAAATCCTACAAATCGCCTTCTCCAATTTATTGGGTTTTCACTTGTTGTTTGCCTTAAAAACCAAAATCTACCCAAAGTAGAGCCGTTGTGTTCAGCTTTGTGTCTAAATCCATTTTAACACCTGCTGTCTGAAGTGATGTGTCACTGGAAAAGGAGTAAAAATTCAAATAGTTAGGGTGTGCACTCGCTCTTATCTCTGCTGCACATGGATTTCTTCTAAAATTAGTGTGTAGGCCATAACATAACAAAAAGTGGTTTCAATATGATTTTGTTTTCAAAAGATAATATGGAACAGGGAAATGCAAAGCCATGTTTCCATCGAGTATTTTATGTATGTATGTGTGTGTGTGTGTGTGTGTGTGTGTGTGTGTGTGTGTGTGTGTGTGTGTTTGTGTGTGTGGTGCCTCAGTGCATATCTCAGCACATACACAAGCTTGCGTGAGTGAGCGTGGGTCTCATTTTGAATGATGCCATCTGGCCAGAGGGAGGGGGAAAAAAACAAACAAACAAAAAAAACATTTCATCGGCCCAGCTGATGGATACACACCTGATTTGTTGTGACATTTCTAACACTGGCTTAATATCACAGTGACATGTGGATAGAAACATGATTGTAGAGCCTAAAGATTAAGCTCAAATAATCGTGATCGTACGATGATGTGATGATGGTGACAGGGCCCATGCCAAACCACGGGCATTACAATTTTGACTGAAGTATTGAGGTAGACAGTGAGGACTGACAACAATACTCATTGCAGTAGACATCCACAGACACATAAGCCTGATGTGTTTTTATCCACTTTATAGCACCCTAATAGAAGGAGAGCAGAGAGCTTGTTGGCAAAGTCTGGAACAGGCTGACTACTTTATGGTCTTAGCACTAAATAAAGTACGCACTTATATCAAAAAGGGAACAGGAGCAGCAAGTTGCGATTGTCCAGCTCCACAACCCAATTGAATTCATTAAAGGCAGTGATTCATACAGCGCATGCTACACAACCACCGAGGCTTCCAGAACAGACACTGCAGTGGTTTCAAAGCACCACTGAACCCGCTCAGTTCATCACGGCCACGCTTAAATGCCAGAGACATCAGGGTTTAGTTTAACCCACAGCCCAAATCTGACAAGGAAAGCTGGTTTTTGCAGTGAGTGGGCCACGCCTTCACTGCAATTATTACCAAAGCCCTCCACCCCCTCCAGAAAAGTGCCCAGCTCTACTTCGCAACCCGTCTAAAACAGGCTCCTTTGGCTAGAATCTGAAGTCGCACGCCATCCTTCCCTTAAAAACAAAATGGCTCTGGTTCAGAATCTGACAGCACTCTCCCCTGACAGTTCCCAAACAGGCCTTTGCTGATTTAAGAGCTTCCTGGGAGGCAGATAGAGCTGCCTGTCTCCTTTCTATGTTTTTAGTGGGACAGCCAATACTGACAGAGAGCATAGAAAGTGTGTGTGTGCGAGAGAGAGAGACAGAGAGCAAAGGGTGTGTGTGTGCTGAGGGTTATTAAGAAAGATGAGATAGAGACTTGTTGTTCCAATGGGCGTCTGTAGGCAATGGATTTCAAATTAATTCACTTCACTCTCTTCCGCCCCATAGGGGATAGGTAGGCCTATTTGTAACACCAAGCAGTCAATGTAGACTCATAAAATATGTTAACGTTTAACATTCAGACAAGTTAATATTGTTGTTTGAGGATTATAAAAATGTCAAGCTTCCGTATAGCTACGTTTAAAGATGCAGCGTGCAAGAAACTTTTCAGAGATCTCCTTATACAACTCTAACCCCTCCTCAAATTCATTTCCGCTTTCGTTCAAAGGGTTGACAGAGAAGAATAAGTGGAGTGAAATGGTTTTGCTGGGTTATTTGTGTCGGTGACAGGTTCTTTGACAGCATACGACCCCCCTGGTGACTAATGCTTGTTCAGGGATCTGTTGATTGCAACTGCATGCAATCGTTGCTTTTGTTTGGTGGGGGTATTTTTGTAGCTTACTGACGTCTCTCTCTCTCTGCCTCCATCTTTAGGTTCACAGTGCAGAACGGAGGATAACATGAATTTGGAGTGGCTAACATTCTGAGTGTTGCCGAATATTTTCAACCTTCTTTTCACCTCAATGCTTTATTCTTTGGTAAAAAAGGAAAAAAAAAACTGCAATGACCCAAGGATCAAAACCACTGGGAACCTCTGTGGAGACGAGATCAACACACAGTTTGTAAGACCTCCATAAGTCTGAAATTACTGCAGCCTCTACCTACCAATCCTGCAGGCTGTGATAAAGCGAGGACATCATTTGAGTCAATGAGGTTCAGTCGTCAAAATGGGTCATTTCTTTGACGACCAGCCGAGCCGATAACAGTTCCCCCTGACTTCTTCGTGGGCCTCCTCACCCTCTATTGTCTCTTCTCGTCTTCGCCTCTCCACCCCCCTCACGCCATGCGCCCTTCTCTCGCCACAGCAGTCCTACCACCCAGGACCCGCTCCCACAATGCACCCAACCTGGCCGTGGGGGGTCGCGAGCACCTGTCAGCTCCGCGAAGGCGCAGCCCCCACCTCCGACACACCCTCAGCCCGGAGAACTTACGAACCCTGGCAGAAAGGGGCGGAGCTGCCGTGGATACTGCCTCGGTCATCAGCAGCCCTATTGGGCTCCCGCGGGCCAATAGCGACACGGATCTGGTGACCTCGCAGAGCCGGTCCTCGCTAACGGCGTCCACTTTGGAGTACACGCTGAATCGCGGGCAGAACCTCGTCATATCCTGGGACATCAAGGAGGAAGTGGACGCTACCGACTGGATTGGGCTGTACCACATTGGTGAGATAATCTTTATGATGATTTTGTGTAGATTATGTCACTATTAATAACATGTTTATCATGATCAATGTCAGAGATGGGCGATATATCAATGTTGTATCAGTATCGTGATATGGCATTGATTATCGTCTGGGTTTTTGGATCCAGGCAATGTTCTAGCTGTTCTGTTTCTTGGCTCTACTGCTTGGTCATTATATCCCTATTACAAACAAGTGTTTATCATAAATCTCTTGCATAAAAATCTTAAGAAAGCACCAACAGTCATCCCTACAGTATCATAGTAAAATCAGTATTGAGGTATTCAGGTGTTCAAGGTATTGTGATCTTTGATTTTGTCCGCCCAGCCCTAATAGAAGTGGTCCCAGTTTGTGGCCTTTGCACATCCACATTGATGGGAATCAACGGTGGACAAACACACCCTCCCAACGACTGCAAATCATGGTCCAAAAGACACGATCTGAGTGATTTTTCTCAGCAAGCGAAAGGTGCTTTATAGCCCAGGAAGTAGAGAAAGCTGCAGGCGCTCAGGACCTGAGCTGACCTGACCCTAACTGTCCTCAAGGAGTTTCAGCTGATCCTAGCTTTTTATTTTTGGGAGCTGAGAATAGCGAGATAGGGTCTTGTGTAGGAGCCTCCAACTCCGAGTCAATACTGAAACCAGAGCTTTTGAGACTCTACACAGGGCTGCAGGCTGAGTCAACATGGAGCAGCTCTGCCTCGGTGTACGATAACACACACACCATCACAAACCGTTCACATCTCCGAAGCAAGCCTGGGTGGTCTCCAATATTGTGTGCTAATCCTGCTTAGAGACAGGAATTTGACAGGGGGGGGGAGTACATTGACCTGCGCGCTGAAGAAGGCTATCAGGCTGTCAGATGTATTTCTCCATGGTGGCGAAAAGCAATACGGGAGCAATTGTGTACAACCAGCATATTTATTGTCATGAATCTATTAGCAACACCAGATTAATCAGTTCTTGATCTTGTTTTATCAGTTTACCATGAGATCAGTGTTACTTCCGTCAACCTCTAGGACATTACCAGTCTTGATTAGATGACCTGTTTAGTTTACAGACATTTCCCTTGTAGGTCGGAATGCTGTATGAGAGAAAGGGCAAATGGCAGGTGCCAGGTCACATCATATTGATCTCAAGGCAGCCAGTACTTCATTACCTGCTCCAGGGTCTTATACCCCAGAGGGGCTACCGCTTTCCACGACTAAGCAGACATTCAATGATAAGCAACCCCGCCTACTCCCAAGCACACATACACACACACACACTGCCGTCGACCCCTCTCTCTCCACCATTCAGCTGAGTTTGGTGGTTCATTAATCTGTATGCGAAAGTGCTACGTACAGCGGAATTCCCCCTCCCGGTTTTCTACACAGAGGAAGTTTTGTGTTTGTCCTTTCAGTTAGAGGTTGTGGGGAAGTTATTTTGGGAATGGATTTCACTGATTAAAGGCAAACTTGTGTTTTGGAAGACTCAGTCTCAACAGACTAAACATACTGAGAGCCTGAGCAGACACAACAGTGGTAACAGTTGGTAACAGTTTGGCATGGCAAAAGCAGGACGTGGACCTTGTATCCTTTTGTCTTACACAGTGGGATTTTCAGAAAGTGGTGTTTTTTCTTCCCACAAAATGGAGATTGAACATCTTCAGTTTTGTAATCAGTAGCATATTAACATGCCATGAATGTGATTTTTGTCAGCTCGAGGAAGACTGTTAAGTTCTAACCCCAGGTTTAACACACATACACACACATACACACATGAACACACACACACACACACACATGCACACACAGAGACACACCTAACCAACAGATATCCTCTGCTGCCCAGACGAGACCAGTCCGTCCAATGTGTGGGACTGTAAGAACCGAGGGGTGAACGGCACCCAAAGGGGACAGATCGTATGGAGGCTGGAGCCCGGGCCCTACTTTATGGAGCGTAAGTTACCGAAGACCGTGGCGTTAATGGAGATTATTATTAAGTACTGAATAATGCAATAAACCATTATATTTACCACACACACAAACTATTTTTCCTGTGTATTAGACCTGAGGAGATCATTACATGACTGCTCAAAATGCGTAAAAAATGTACATTTACACCATCTGACAGTGTTTTGTACTACATTACTACGGCACTGTAGCCAACAACAGGAAGGCAGAAAGTGACTGCAGTGTCTCAGCAGTCTCCATATCCCATAACTCTTTGCTGCTTCCTCTCCAGCTGAGACCAAGATCTGTTTCAAGTACTACCATGGAGTGAGTGGAGCCCTGAGAGCTACGACCCCCTGCATCACCGTGAAGAATCCTGGAGTCCTGGTGTGTGTGGGCGCATGTGTATATGTGTGTGTGTGTGTGTGTGTGTGTGTGTGCATGCTCCAACATGTGCATGGGTGTTTCCTATATCCTTGTGAGAAGCAGTTGGAGTTTTAGACCTTCAAGATGAATGAAAGAAATCGTACTCAACACAAAATTTCCATCCTTATCACTCAGCAGCAGTATTATGTTGATGTTTAGTTGCTGTTAGCTGCTGAACTAGCTAGCAAGGCTAGTGAACTTGATGACAACAAGCAGGCTAATGCTAACCAATGTTTTGGTTTGATAGATGGCTTTTTGGCTCACATTAAATTAATCATCATTTTAGCATTTAATGTTACAGTTAATTTAACTAAACATTACCTCCACATACAGGCACAGATTAGTTCTAGGTGCTATTTACGGTTGTCAGGTTTCTAATGCAATGGCTATGGAGAGGCTACAAAATTTGTAATGGGTAACTGCTGTGTCAAAACATATTCAAGTAAAAGACTTCAAGGAATAATAATAAAAAAAAAATAAAAATAAAAATACAAGTACACAAAAAGCTGCTCAGTTAGAGAAATGAGAAAAAAAATTAATTTGTTACATCCACCCAAGAGTTGATTTTGGGTAAGGATTAAGGTTTTGACTTGGTTAGAGTTGCAAAATGATTTCATTATTTTGTTATATTATTGTGTGTTTACATCTATGATCAGTTAGGATTTTATCCCCTCCTGCTTATTTCCATCTTAGCTGTTGTGTTTCTGGTGTATAAATCTTAAAGGTCATCTTTCCTTCGTCCCCAGGTGGAAGGGCTGACAGAGCAGGTGGGCATTGACCATCCTCGAAAACTGATCAGCTTCACTTTGACAGGTGAGGTGAGAGGTGGACAGCATGCTCTCGTGTGTGTGTGAAAAATCTGAGTGTTTGTGCATGTATTCTGTGTGTACATGGGAGTCATGGCAGGTACTTAGAGTACAACCAGAAACAGTTGCGATATTGTTTTTTTGTGTGTGTGTGTGTGTGTGTGTGTGTGTGTGTGTGTGCGTGCGTCTGTGAGAGAGAGAGAGACAGCAAGTGTGTGTTGCCATGTTTGTAAAGATATCAGGGCAGGTATTCACTTTACATCCAGATAGAGCTAAGATTCTGTGAATTATCTCAGGAACTTTTCAAACACTGACAGATGTGATACAACGTATTTCAGCTGCTTACTGCTCTTTAGATAGCTGTCTTCCTGAAATCAGCTTCAGTGCCAAATCAGAGCAAATCTTGTAGCTGAGTCGATAACTTGATGCAAGTTTATCGAGGCTCTCAAACAGAGCACAGAGTGGGACTGATCTGGTTTTAAGCCGGGTGATGTAGTCGCTTCTTTACTTTTGACTTTCAGTGCTTTTGGGGAACAAACGAGGCCAAGTTTAAAGACGTTTGCAGGGTTTCTGTCAGTCGTGGAATTGCTGGAATGTCATGGCATTTAGAGACGTGTATTTCAGCCTGGGAAATCAAGGAATTTTAGAACTGGGTCACTTTATAGCAATATACCAGAAAGTATTTTTACCACTTGTTTCAAACATTCATTGCATTAGCTGGTAGTTTTCCTACTGGAAACTAGACTATTTAGAACTTTTATGAGCCCAGAACAACATTATCAAGCACAGGAGCCTCTTTTATACCCAGCCATTGTTTTACTTTTATTTGACTGGCTTATTATCAGAGAGATTATACCGTGTTCAGCAGAGTTTCAGAACAGGCAAAGACCATACACTGCATTACTGAGGCACTCCTGTGGAGTACAGTCGAGATAGACAGAGTAGCGGGATACAGAAGGGGAACAGTGTGTCAAAGGTCCGGGGCCTCATTTGAACCCAGGATTTTGCCGTTGCATGTTATGCGCCTTAGCCATCTGAGCCACAAGGACATCCAGGTGACCT
This sequence comes from Holocentrus rufus, assembly GCA_900302615.1. Classification (NCBI taxonomy): domain Eukaryota; kingdom Metazoa; phylum Chordata; class Actinopteri; order Holocentriformes; family Holocentridae; genus Holocentrus; species Holocentrus rufus. The sequence goes on along the minus strand of OMLF01012288.1, from coordinate 6,511 downwards.
TTATTGATTTATCTGCTAGTAGCAAATTTTACTGGCCTTTGGCACTTGGCAGGTGTTAATTTAGGACCCTGGTTAAAGATGCTCTCAGGGTGAAGTTCCTTGCACAAGGACAATTTGATATTTTTTGAGAGAGCATTAGTTAATCACTTCCTTTGCCAAGATTTGTCGGCCATCATGTCACAGGCCTGCTCCTCTAATCTCGCGCCTGCTTCATCACAGATCTGCGTGCCACCGGCCTGAAGAAGGGCATGTTTTTCAACCCGGACCCGTACCTGAAGATGTCGATCCACCCGGGGAAGAGAAGCGTCTTCCCCACCTTCAGCCACCACGGACAGGAACGACGATCGGCCATCATCGCTAACACCACCAACCCCGTCTGGCACGGAGAGGTGTCTACACGTGCAATAAATGTGCAGTAATTGTAAATTGATGCAATGGAAATGTGTTGACAATCTCTCTGCCTCTCCACAGAAATACACATTTGTAGCGCTAATGACAGACATCCTGTACATTGAGGTGAAGGACAAGTTTGCAAAAAGTCGACCGATCATCAAACGCTTCTTGGGTCAGCTCACTATCCCTGTGCAGCGGCTTATTGAAAAAATACCTGGGTAGGTGCCAAACTCACACACACACACACACACACACACACACACACACACACACACATACAATACATTCTCCACACATATGTAAACATGCAGACGCACACAAAAGATCACAGATCCTTTGACGCTTGCCTTTTTGTCTGGCTGTTCAGAGTTCAGCCAGTGAGCTTCTCCCTTTGTCGGCGCCTGCCCACTGAACATGTGAGCGGCCAGTTGCAATTCAGAGTGGAGCTCACTTCAACTGGCCCTGATGGTGAGTGTGTGTCTTTGAATTACAGTATATTTGGTGGCACTGCAAAATGTATTATCTTTGCCTTTATATATGCAAATATAAAGTGTGTGTGTGTACACTAAATGCCATGAGTTGTGTATCTTTTCTATGCTTTCTTTTTGGCTACCATTCTCAATTCAGATCTTTGCACCTATCCCATTTTTGCAATACCCCGTGTCTCCACTGCATTATGTTTTGTTTTTGTTTTGTTTTGTTTAGTTTTTTTTACCAGTGGTAGGTTTTTCAATGTTTAACAGGGGGGTTATCCTATTATGAAGGAGGATCACTTCCCCAACTCCCCATGCTTTGCCACACTTAAGGTTACGCTAAGCATATGGGAGTGATTTCCAGGATGTGGCAAAATATGGGAAGCAAATGATACCGTGCTCTCTCCATTGACTTCCATTGTTCCTCCATCATTTTATGAAGTGTGCCAGTGCAGGATAATGATCTGAGCCTTGGAGTGTGAGGTAAATCCACATGAAGTCCAGTCTGATCAGTCAGGCTAAGGTGCCGTTGCTATGTATCTATTGGTTCTAGGACAACATACAAATGTGGCCCAAGTTGGATTCAAAAGTACCAGATTCAGTGTATTCTTGGTGTTCACACTGCTCTGAAATATCAGGGCTTTTACAACATGTAGGCCAAAAAAATTGGATTTGGGCCACTTCCACCTGTAGTGTGAACATAGCGTATGACTGTCTCCCTGTTCTCTCTAGGTGCCTCTCCTGATTCTATCATTGGGATTTCGTCCTTGAATGGAGCGCCAGGGACTCCGTCGGATGATGAGGACCTGCCACATCACCTTCCAGGCATGGTCTCTGCAGGCCCCTCCCCCACTGGCTCCCAGGGCTCCCAAGGCACGTGGGAAGGAGGGGCCACAGCCTACCCAGAAAAGGACCCAAGTGTTCTTGGGGCTGAGGGAAGACTCATGGAGGCCGAAAGCCTGTCGGTTCATGAAATGCTCCAGAGGTCACTCAGTGAGGGTCTGGATGCCATTGAAGCCCCCAAGGGCCCTGGCGAGAGACCCTTGGGTGCCGCCTCACCAAAACTGCGCTCCAGCTTCCCCACGCACACACGCCTCAGCGCCATGTTGCACATCGACTCAGACGAAGACGAGGAGAGGTCGGGAGCACATGACATCACTCCGGTGCCAGGGTCGCCGCTGCTGGTGAACGGAGACCCCCCTGCAGAGATCAGCGCTCCCGAAGACGAGGACCCATTTCCCGAGCTTCAGCAGGAGCCCGAGCAGCTAGAGGAGTCGGTGTTAGAGGAGGAGCCTGAGGGTGCGGTGAGGGAAGACGGGCCCCCTGAGACGGAGGTAGCCCCAGAGGTGGAGGCAGCGCAGGACTTGGAAGACGCTTCAGAGCCAGATGTCTTCTCTGAAGTGGAGGAGGCGCCTTTCACAGAGGCTGTGTCCCATAATGCTTTGCCAGAGGGTGCAGAGGCGCATGAGGAGGGAAGGGTGCCAGTGGAAGATGCCTCATCAGAGATCGACACCTGCTCCATGGCAACAGCCCCGCAGACGGTCTTCTCTTCGTCAGAGAGTTGTCCAATCACAATGACCACTGCTGTGGTGAGTCAGTACATGGGCACCACCCCAGATTCAGATATGCATGTGATGAACCCAGTGAGTTTAAAGTGAATTTCTTCTTGTGTTAATGGAAAACCCTGCCAGGAAGAGACTTACTTGAGACGATGTATGATAAATATAATTTTACCATATTTTGTAGGAGGCTGAGGAAGGAGCAGAGACGGCAATAGATCCAGGGGGAGAGGTGATTTCTGACACCCCTCCAACCAATCAAGTTGTGGACGATGAGGGGGGCGGGCAAACCACAGCCAACGAGGCTGAGGGAGAGGCTCCGCCAGCCAATGGGCAGGAGCCAGTTGAGCTGACTCTGGAGAGGAGGCCGAGTTTGCAGGCTTCGGGGGGCGTGGCCGAAGAACCGGAAGGGGAGGAGTCAAAGCCTGCCGAAGAGGCGGGATCTGCGGATTCAAAGCAAGCTACCACCGACACAGATGGAGAGGAAGGTATTTAACGTAACTCGGTATAACTTCTGTTAGTTGAAGAATGTATATCTTCAACAAAATACATTTTAAAAATCAAATACTTGGTTTGGGTTTGATGGCCCATAAGGTCCTAAACTTGTTCAGTTCTTGTTAAACCAATTCAAGACATTTAACGTTAGTTTTTTAATGTTTTGTGTTTGTCATATATGTTGCTCTTTAGCTACATATTATAACAAAATGCCCTCTCCTTCTGTATATTTCCTGTGCCCAGGTACCCAGATCAATGGTCATCCTGTACGTTCACTTCCTTCTGTGCGTCATGACATCCACCGGTACCAGCGTGTGGACGAGCCCCTACCTCCCAGTGAGTGTGTGTGTCTGCATGCGCTATATTGTTTGTCTCCATCTAGTGTGTGTGCATGTCACTGTCAGTATGTAGCAGGGTGTCTCTGTTTATGTGCTGTGTGCTGGTGTGTCACTGTGCAACGTCTGTGTCAGTTTATATATTGTGTGCCTAGAAATATGTACAGTACACAATAACAATGTAGTTTGCCCCTATGTATTAGTATATTATTGTGCATATGTGTTCGACAGCCATGCAAAATATCAAGGCAATATAATCAATATGATGAATGAATGTAATGTAGATGGCAGCCTTAATTACTGATGCATAGCTTACTTTATTAAATGGTTCTGTGGAATACTCAGTTGGTCAACTGCAACATTCTGCGGTCAGTTATTCCTGAATAATGACCACTAATCTGTATATTTGACTGTTGCTATGGGCAACCGGTTTGTTTGCTACATGGCTGTGGCTAGTTTTGCAAAGCTTTTAAGCTAGGTCTGTAAGTAACAAAATTATTTTAAATCAGTACTTCATGACAGTTTATCAATTTCATAGGTAAGTCGCCAGCAGGATAATGTGCAGCCAGCCAGTCATTATTGCAAATGAAACTCTTACAGTCTGATCAGGGTCTTGTATCACCTTGAAGGGGCAATCCCCTAAAATAAAAGATCTAAAAAAGGCTCTTAACTCAACATCATCATGCTGATCGACTCTGACTAAAACTTCACTAATTACCTTACTATGGAGGTATTTAATTTTTGATTTGCTGAATGACCTCCTCTGCAGTGTAATCCTAACAGGCCAATGGACACTTCAATCATCAACTCCAAAATCACCTAAAGCGTGTCTTTTTCAATGCATTGATTCCTCCCTCTGTAATGAGACATGGCAGTAAAAAGATGTCAGTGAAAATAATCTAAAGTCAGGGCTATCTTGTACAGTTTTGCTACGTTAACTATTACTCAAGCAGGCCAGGTCATGTATAAATTTAGAATTAAATGTATGCATGTCTTATTACACAGTGAGTGTCGGTATGTTTTAAAAGGCGGGCTTTGTGTGCATTTCTGGCTGATATTTGGTTTCCTTTGGTCCAGTTGGATTATATTGGAGGGCAGCACCAGGGCAAGCAAACTCAATTGTAAACCAGTTAATAAACAATTTACTATTTGGTAAGAATCGACTGGTTGGAAGTGTTTTATTGTGAGGTATAATTCTTTCTTAATTGTTCGCCAGCTACGACATTCATTACCACTGTGTGCCCAGGTGCACTAAACACTTATGTGCGTTATTTACTGCCTCACAGACTGGGAGGCTCGGATCGATAGCCATGGGAGGATCTTCTTCGTGGATCATGTGAACAGGACCACCACGTGGCAGCGTCCCACAGGACCCCCTGCTCCCCAGGGCCTGACTCGATCCAACTCCATTCAGCAGATGGAGCAGCTCAACCGCAGGTGGGCTTTAGGAAGGAGAGTTTATCTGCACACGTAAAAACCCTCATGTTTTGTTTCATGATGATATTTACATGACATTATTTAAAAGTATAGATAGTTAATGGCTTAGGTTTTTTTTGCCCTCCCCCTCACACCCTCCTTGGGTGCTGTGCCTAGATGACTTTCTTTGTTGAATTAATTGGAAAACCCCCATTCACATAGACCTACACTGTAGTGACTTTGTCTCTCCCCTCCCTGTTAGGTACCAGAGCATCAGGAGGACCATAACCAACAGTGATAGGTCGGAGGAAAGCACCGTCGACCTGATGACTGAACCTCCTGACAGCGATCTGTTGCCCCATTCCATCCCTGGTGAGTCCCAAGAGTGTAGTTACAGACAGAAACGAATGGAAAGGTACAATAAATTAGGGGGTTCATTCAAAACAGAAGTGAATCCATTTTGAGATGTCTCAGCCCTTACAATGGTAAAGATGATGCCATCCTGAAAATACTATTGATTAATAAGTGAAGGATTTAATATAGATAATCTGTAGAGATGTTTATTTCATATCACTTCCTCCAAAATGCTGGATGTAATGAAAATTAATATTTGTATGTGTGTGTGTGTGTGTGTGTGCGTGCGTTTTATTGTGTTGCAGAATACCGGCGAGAAAGCGCAGTCGGTCACTCCAGTACTCGATCGCGCCTCTCTCTGCTGCTCCAGTCGCCCAGCGCCAAGTTCCTGTGCAGCCCCGACTTCTTCACCGTGCTGCATTCTAACCCTGTCAGTCTAACGGCCCTCAGCCTTTATTTAATGTGCTTCACTGCTTGCAAATAGCTCTCGTGGTCTCCAGGCGAACAATCTCAAAAGCACTTCTTCCCACTGAGAAATCCGACTGCCCAATGTGTGAATATTACACATGAAACATGAATGGTCCAATTTACAATACTGAGTGACCATGATATTGAGTAATAACGTGTCAGCACTGTAACCTAGCAACACTGACAGTATGACAGCTGACGGGATGTAGCAGGGCTCACTTGCATTTTTTGAAATGTGGACTAATGACTTTCAAATCTCAGTCTGATCAACATGCAAAGGCAGTAAGTGACAGTTTGCACATTTAAACTAATTGGCCACTTTATAAAGTGGCAAACATTCAACTGTTTAGTTCAAGATTGCAAAGAAGTGTCTCCAGCTCCAATATGCTCAGTAATAATTTCTAAAGATGAATATGAGCTTTAAAGTCCCATATTATTCTCTTTTTGATTTTGTCTCTCAGTGGTTCAGTCACTCAAGCTAAATGACCTTTAAACAATGTCTACATTCAACATCTTGCATCATATGTATATAAATAGAGCGAAATTTGAATTCTTTATAGTTTCCCCCATTAAGTTCTACCTTTGACTTTCACCTTTTATCTCTGAAACATATTAGATTCTAATAGAAACCCACTTCTCTCTCTATCACCTATCCCTGTCGTCCAGAGTGCCTACCGCATGTTTACGAGCAACACCTGCCTGAAGCACATGATCAGTAAGGTGCGCCGGGACGCTCATCACTTTGAGCGCTACCAGCACAACCGTGACCTGGTCACCTTCCTCAACATGTTCTCTAACAAGCAGCTGGAGCTTCCCCGGGGCTGGGAGATGAAGCACGACCACACCGGAAAGGTGTGTGTGTGTGTGTGTGTGTGTGTGTGTGTACCTGTAACATCTTCTTGTGTGTGGCGTTCTTGCCGTACTCGCGGCACAGCTGTTCGTTGAGTGCCTGCAGCTCTCTTCCAAACTGGATCATCCTCTCTGTGGCTGCCTGGTTCCCTCCACAAAGCTGTCTACT
>OMLF01012281.1:10495-23618 GCA_900302615.1 Holocentrus rufus | reverse complement strand
AGCAGAAGCAAAGAGAACAGAGGAAAGACTCAGAAAAAATATGGTGTGGGAGAATGTAGTGTGGAAATCTGATTACCACTTCAACTGAGGCAACATAAAGGAATTGGAGTGACAGTAAGAGAGACAGCAGCAGAAACAGAGGCTGTGCCAGTCATAATGATCAGCTGTCTTAACGACTCTGCTCAGAGTTGACATTGCCTGAAGGGCTCTTCTGCTGTGGAGAAATTTAGACCACTAATTGAAGATAACTGGCTACAAAAGTGCTAATTGTGCAAGTGTCAGTGCAACAGTTGGAGCAGGTGTGGATGAGTGCGTTTCACTCCTGATATGAGAAAACTGTTATGTTCATCATCTTCAGTGGTAATATCATACCAATGCAACTCGTAATTTCTCTTAACTTTTTGTCATGCATGTTTCTAATGCAGGAACTAGTGTTTTGTTTGAGACCACTTTAGGTGAGACTGGATAAAGACTAAGACAGTTGCAAGCCAAGTCCGATTCAAGATCAAAACCAGAACAATGCAAGTCTAATCCAAGAGCATAATCTGAATATAAATGCAAAATGTATTATAACTGTCTTGGGGGATATTCTAAATACTGAGGGTGCAAAATAGGTGAGCACAGATTGGACCGTGATGAATTGAAAGTGCATACAGCACCAATCTCAGGCAGTCTCTGCTAAGGAGCATTGCATCTCTGGTTCCATCCAAAACTTCTGCTTAGGCGATTGAGTTTGAAATTGACCAAATGCAAATTTTGGATCAGATAGCCCGTACCACGATCTTGCCTGGTCTCTGGAAGAAATGTGGAGTTTTCAGTGTTTGAGGCTGAAGTCAAGACCAAGTAAAAATTGCATACAAGTGCAAAATGGAGACCAGAAATATGTGGTCTTGCCTCGAGTACTACAGTTCTAGTGGGGACTGTGTAGATCGAGTGCTGATGAAGTGCCTCGTTTGGATCATGAGGTGGTGACTTAATCTTCTCCCTCTCCTCGAAGAGAAGTGCTGCGCTTTCTGTTCTTCCTCTCCTTCTGTGCTCTTTACTATTCCTTTCTCTTCTCCTCTACTCTCCTCTTCTCGTTCTCTCCCTGAGGAGTGTGTGTCAGTGTGTATTTGATGTAATGCAGTGCGGAGCAGAGTAGACCGGCCAGCTGTCCATTCCAGCTAACCGCATTGTCTCTCTCCCTTGGTTTTATCTGACTCAGTGGTCGCTAACCTTAGATCTCTCTCTCTCTGTCTCTCTCCCTTTTCTCCTCCCTCTCCTTTCCTGACTCCCCCGTTTCTCTCATTCCCTTTATTTTTTTGATCTTTACCTCCTCCCCGCTGTGCTTTTCATACTACCTCTGCTCCCACATTTCTACCTTCATCCCTCCCTTCCCTTCTTCTCACTATACCCCATTTATCTCCACCTCCCTCCCCACATCCTCCCTCCACTTCTTTCCCCCCCTCCCTCTCAATAGCGGTCTGAACTTGGCGCCGGTGGCTCGACTGAGGGGCTCATGGGAGAAACTTCCCAGTAAGTACGAGAAGCTTTTCGGGGACCTGCAGGACGTCTTTGACCCGTCCAGGAACATGGCCAAGTACCGCAACGTTCTCAGCAGCCAGAGCATGCAGCCTCCCATCATCCCCCTGTTCCCGGTGGTCAAGAAGGACCTCACCTTCCTACATGAAGGTAGATGGACCACTATGGTTTTGTTTAGATAGTATGGTAAAGTGGAAGGAGAGCAAAGATGGGGGACAGAAATTCATACATTACTACATTTCTCATACATCAGGTCGTTTGTATGCACACGTGAAGTGGCTTTAAATCAGAAGCCTTATCTGACGGCCTCTTCTTGTTTCCAGTTCAGTGTTTCTTACTTCCTCTGTAATGTGGACAGAAGGCCAATCTCAGGCTCACTCAGGAGTTTTGCTTCTGCTAATGGCTTCCTCATCTTGTCTTTTTAGATGTTACACGGTGTAAAGTCAAAACCAGCAAAGGAAGTTATTCTACTCACCCTCCTTAACTTCCCCTTCAAGGTTTTATTGTAAAGATGTCTCGTCCTGGCCATGTTAAGAATGGACAAAAAAAGTTTCCCTAATTGTGCAAGTTGAAAAGTATTCTCAAAGGGCACAGCGAGGCTCAGCGTGAAAGAACGACTCTTTGATCTCCTAGAGGAACGACAAAAATAGCACAAGTCTCTTTTTAGACACCTAGAAATATTGTTGCAACCAGCATCTTGCAAATATCCCTAGATACGAATCATTTGTCTTCTCCCTTATGTTGTTGACAGCTGCCCTCATACTGTACTAACTGTGCGTGTGCACGTCTGTTTGTGTGTGTGCATTTCATGTTTCCTCCCAGGTAACGACTCCAGCGTGGACGGTCTGGTGAACTTTGAGAAGCTGAGGATGATCGCCAAGGAGATCAGACACGTGGTGAGGATGACCTCGGCCAACATGGACCCCGCCCTCATGTTCCGACAGAGGTTGGTTGTCTTAAAAAAAAACCTCTCTTTCTCAAGACTGACGGTTTTGTTTCAGTTGGATTCCACTGAGGCCAGTTCCACAGATATGGGTCAGTTCAAGCAATTTGAATTCGCTGGCCTGCCTCAAGGGGAACACACGCTCTGGTGAATAAATCATATATCTCATCCGTTTGGTCCAGGACGGTCTGGTCAATCTTATTGAAGATGAGCAACTCGTTCCCAAAAAACTGCATCTCAAACTTACAGAATATCAAGAAGTCAAGAAAACTGTAAAATCCAGAGCTGCTTCACAGAAAATGTGTTGGGAAAGATGGGAAAGTTTCTTTAGAAGAGCACCCAGAGGGATTTTGTGGCTTAGAACCCATAACTGGACAGTTCACTTGGGTAGCGGAACAGTAATGGGATGGTGACATTCATTATCTAAGGAGGTTTGAGCCAAGTCCTGTTGGCTTAAATGTTTTTCTGCTAAAATGACATCAAATCATCAGGGATTTCCTTAACATTTAATCCGTGTCTGTGAAACTGGCTCTTGGGGTTTCCCAATTAGCCAGACTGTAGCAAAGAGACACTTCTTCAGAAAGAAGTGTAAATGCAGAGATCCTACTTTTTAGTAAGTAGATCCCTGGTTCAGAAAGGAAATTAAGTCACGAGGGACACTTAATTTTGAATTTTACCACCACTACCCCATACCTCCAGCGCCCAACCTGGATCCTTCACTAGACAGGATCAGGCACACACACACACACGGTCTGGATCCATCAATTTCCATTCACTTCCCCTCCAATCCATGTCTCTTGAAGATTTGATTGCATTCCTTTGTTGGTATGTAATGAGACAAGGACGCCAGGCATGGATCGACTGGAACTGAGACTGAATTGATGCCAACCGCAGTGTTTACTTTGTGTCACTCAGCATGCATATGCCACAGTGAGTCACTGTCACGGTGTATGACTGCCCCCTGCAGGCACTCGCCTTATACTGCAAGCATGAGAATTTTCTGATTTTACCGTCTCTGTCTCATCCTGTCAGCTTTGGGGAAAGAACACCTCAAGGCATGTTCTTCTACAGGACTTTTATTTTGAAATTTTCCACAACAAAAACTTGAATGACACAATTACTGAAAGCTGGCATGAGAATTTAATTTGTTTTTATTAATGTGTGATGTAACTTGCCGCTGTTAGTGTCCCAAGGTTTCCACAGATCATAGATGTAGAAGGAATAGAAGGAGTTTTGAAGTGTGTATAGTATATTTATGTGTATAGGTTGTCGAAATTATGCAGTTTAGTCATTGCAAGTCGTGAAAGGGTCAGGGAATTTATGTTTGACGTAAAGTGGGAGCCTTGGTTTCAATGTTCTGAATGCAATATAACTTGGAGGTCACATAAAGTGTTACTAGATGATGGCTTTTAAAACAGGCTTTAAAAAACACCCCACCTTATCTCGACAAGGCCGCCACTCACTCCGTCACACACATAAACACTTCAGGTTGATATGGGGTCCTATGTCTGGTGTCCTACCATCTCCAGTCATTTCCTGTTTGTCTGTGGTCGCATGACCTCTACATAGTCTTGTCTCCTCCTCCCTCCCCCCGACTCTTGACCGTGTCTTTAAATCACGCTTCAATCTTCACGCCTCTCGCTTGCAGGAAGAAGAGGTGGAAGAGTTTAGGGTAAGTTTGCCCTGGGACTGGTTCCATCCGCTTCGGTCTGGACCAGCCCGGTTCATAAATTCAATCCACCGTGCATCCCTCTGTTCCATTGTGTCATCCGCCACCATGAAAGCCGCATGTTCTCCCTACTTGTATAATCTGTGTGTGCGTGCGAGGTCGAGTTACATGCCTGTGCTTGTGTATGCGTGCGTCATTAACCCTTCCATTTGCAGTGCCCGTCCGCCTGACCCCCGATCCATACTGAAGTCCATCATTGACCTGTTCATTGTTTGCCCTCGCTCATTTGAATGTGCAGATCTCGGCCATGTAGTACATTGACTTAATACTTAGCGTTTGTTTTAATCTCCTCTGCGCACCAGATGGGAGGGACTTAACACATCAGCACAATTCAGATAGTGACAGCTATGTGGTCAAATACAAAAAAGTATTCCACATCTGTGATTGTCTTAACTATCTGTCATTCATTGTATTGTTCTGTGTGGCAAACCCCGCCCATCTGGCACCTAAAGGAAATGTAAAACAAACTATGAAGTATTTGCAAGTACTACATGACCCAGGTCTGCTGTTTGTACATATCTGCATCCTGGCATAATATTCCCCATATCGAATCTTCTACATTTTTTTATTTTTATTTCCTAACCCTTTTTTACCTCCATCTGACAGAATGTGCTGCTGTTTTGTTTTATTATAGCATGGCACACCAGCGAGAGTGTCTTCCTCCCTATTGCATGGTCCTGTTTTAAAATGCTATGCTCCAACACAGATATATTACTGTAGGAGAGATAGTTGAAAAGAAAGAGGAGTTAGCCATGCATTTTTTTGGTCGACTTTTGTCTTTAAACTAACCCTTTTTTTTTACTCTTCTTTGCTTCCTTCTTCCTCCTTCATCCATCCTCCTTTTATTTTTTCCCTCTCATCTTCATGTGCATCACTCTCTTTTTTCTTCTCCTTTTCTTTTTCTTTCTCCAAACCGAACTATTTCATCCTCTCTCGATTTTTCTTCTCCTCCATACTTAACCTCTCACTCCTTTCTCACATTTCTAAATTCCTCCTCCCTTCCACTGTATGTTTTCTTCATCCCATCATCTCCTCTTCCATTATCTCCTCTCTTATCTATAATCTCTCCTTCCTGCCTTGTTAAATCCCTCCATCTTTCACTCGTACTCCTACACACTCTCTCCATTTCTTCTCCATTTCCACTCCTCTTCTATCACCTTTTCTCGCTCCCCTCTTCATCACCTCCCTCCCTCCTCTTCCTCCACCTCTCCCTTTCTTTCTCCAGGTCTCTGAGTCAGGGCAGCACCAACTCCAACATGCTGGACGTCCAGGGTGGCGCCCATAAGAAACGAGTGCGTCGCAGCTCGCTTCTCAACGCCAAGAAGCTGTATGAGGACGCCCAGATGGCCAGGAAGGTGAAGCAGTACCTGTCCAACCTGACGGTGGAGACAGACGAGGAGAAACACCAGATCATGTCCTTGCAGTGCGAGCCGGCCTACAGCACCTGTGAGTAGGCCTAATTCTTTGGCTGTTGAATTTTGTTGTGTTATGAATTACTTTTATTGTTTTATAACATGAAATTGTGATCAGCAGGACATTTACATTTTCATATACATTGGTGGATTGTCTTTGACCTGTCACCTTTACCTTGTACATACTAGACTTGTGCAACTTAAGTTATGAAATCCCTTAAATGCTGAAAAATAAATAAGGGAAATTAGGAAAAAATACTCATGTGCATTGGTGCATTTCACAGTCATTTGAAAAACACTGTACACCTACAGTATATAGTGCATGCATCTATACTGTGCATATTATTGTGTAGCACTGCCATCTAGTGTAACTGTAACTGTCCTGCAGAAAATCACTGGTAGGAATTCCTTTAAGTGAGAGATGTGTATCATTGTAGCTCAATGTAATTTATAATTTATCATCCAGCCCGTCTCTAGAATAAATTCTATAACACACATACACTAATTTTTTTTTTTAATCTGTATCGGTATATTAGTTGTTAAACAAAAATGGTATATCTGTGAGAGACTAGTATTGGTTAGGCACTAAAATGTCGCCCAAGCTCTTCTTAACACCATAAATATTACGTGCCAAGTAATACAAGTTTGCTCAAGTGATCCTTCTCTGAGTTTTGAACTTGTCTGTTTTGCCTTTGGGCGCTGGAGGATGAATGTGGTTTCCTGTGGAGGTCAGTAAAGTGTGAAAAAGAAATTTAATACATCGAATTTAACCAGGTCTTGAAAAATATAGGAATTGAGCAAAAGACTGGAAAAGTATGGGGAAATATTGTTGGTCATTCCCAGCAAAGATCTGCTACTGGACATATTGATATTGTTGTAAATCCCACATCCGTAGAAGATTTTTGTTGTAAAAAATCATCATCAGCTTGAGATTTGTATTTTCTATACCTCGCCAGTCCTCCAGATCTTTTGCCTAGCTGCTATTAGCATACCTCATAATGAGCAGTTTAACTGAACAGAAACAGTGTAGTCAGGTCAGGAGAAAGTTTGTAATCTTGACATCTTTGTGAACCACCTGTTGGAGCTGATGAGTTCTCTGATGTTTCTTCTGGTTTCAGTGTCTAAAAACCTGAGTGACAGGAGATCCACCAAGTCGGACATGTCGCCGGTGTCTCTGCGGTCGGCTCTGCCTTCAGGGAAAACACAAAACAGGGTGTCGCAGGTCCTCCAGGTTCAGGTCCCGCTGTACCCACTGAGGAAGAAGAGCACTGCCAAGGATATAGGCACACCTAGTATGTGGACTAATATACTCTTTACTACTCAGACTACTTTGTAGTCTGCATGTATTGATGGGTGGGAGTGAAATTTCTGTTTTTTTTATAATAACTGTTAAATTATATCAATGATTTATAAATATGTTTGTTAAGGGATCTCTCATCCTGTTTAAGCACTTTTCAAAATATAAGTAATCAGAAATTATTACAATGATTTGTAAAATAAATAAATGAATAAGTGTTGTATGGGCTCATATTAGAAATATGCAACTTGTCATTATGGTAGAATTGATTTAACTTTTATTTACTTTATCCCCTGAAATCCCTCCAGCTTGTTAGCCTGAGTCCCTCAAACAGAATGCCAAACATAACAAATAAAAGTAATTAGGATTAATTAAGTAGTTGATTAATTTGGTTTTGGATATTAATATCCTAAATCAAGCTAATCAACCCTATAGGAAAGTGCTTGTCTATATTGGTGAAGTCTAAGTAAAAGAAAACTGAATTGTTTCTGGCTCCCAGCTTCATTTTCTCTTCTGTAACCTTGTATTTTTTGTGTGTCTTTTTTCCTCCAGACTCCAATTCTCCTCAGGTGGTGAAGAAACCTCCGGTGAGCTCAGCAGACGAGTGGAGCACCAAGAGACCGTCTGACGACACCGTTTCCACCGTCTCCTCCCTTCACTCCAGCCCCACGGTGTCCCCGCAGGGCTCTCCACGCAAAGGTCTGCAGCACAAAAAGGCCTTTTCACACCGTGTATTTTTATCTCAGGGTTAACCTCGGCCCGAGATGAAGAACTTAGCCCAGAGCAGATTCAGCGCTCTGTCGTGTTGCACTTGTTACCTGAGGGCTAAGATCTATAATTCTACTGATAATCCAACTAAGGTGAACTGTGTCTGGGGTTCACATATAGGCATGAAAAAATCTATTTCAAAATAACAGCGTGTTTAAAAGTTTGGAGAATGCACAAAATGTGTTTTGTTCCAGACAAACTTTTCACAGCTGCAGACCCACTTTCTTTTCACGTGCTTTGATATTTGTTGACAGTCACTTTGTCCTGCCACAACACACCTGCTGATACTGTCTGGGCAAAGTGACTGTCACTGACTTCTGGCCCTTTTTTTCTTACAATCCTGTCAAATCCCCAGAAAGGCTAGCTGGTCGTTAAGGCGTCAGCTAACGGGGATCCTTATAATAAACAATAAACTGTCAAAAAACAAAAGTCTGGGGAAAGTGATCATGCTGCCTGTGCAAGAATACTGACTTGTGATGCGTTGCGTAGGCCAGTGTCTGCATGTTTATTGGGCTGTTGTTTTTTTCCTCTATTGCCTTCTGGTTGTGTTTTTTTCCCCCATAAGAACTAACAAGGCTGGGATAAATAAATCATTTTTTGCAATAAATAAATGAAAAAAAAAACCCTGAAATAATAAATAACTTAATAAATCATATAAAACATACAAATAAAAATAAGGCTGACAAATATGTGAAATTAACATCATTAACATATAAATAACATTTTTATGCCTTTAGTGTTTATTGCATTTCTCTGGAGGAGTATAATATAAACAATATAAAATGGTAAAAAATGAGCTATCCAGGATTTCTGTAATTTAAACCTTAAAGCATACACCTGTCTCAAGTTAATTACTATTCTTTTCTCTCTGCTCTCTCTTTTTTCTTCCCGTTGTCCTCCCTTCTTTCTCCTCTCCTCCCTCCAGTAGGGGGCGTGCCCAAGTCCCAGAACTCCAGCCAGATGAACCTGTCGGGGTCGTCGTCCTCGCTGACCAGTGACGCCAGCACCAAAGCCGGCACCATCAGCCTGCGCAGCTACGGCATAGGTGGGGCGCTCCTCCACAAGAGGATCCTACTGATGACCAGGCAGCTCAGCCTGGAGGAGGGCAGGGAGAGAGAGGAGGAGAGGGAGGAGGTGACAGAGGAGGACGAGGAGGCAGATCAGGGAGGCTTGTTCTCTTCAGAGCAGAGGAGGAGCAGAGGGAGATGGAGGTGTGAGGGCCAGCAGCAGGGACATCCAGGATTAACGATGCTAGGAGCAAGAGCAGGAAGCCCTATCCCGAGATGGACAGGGGTACCGGCCCAGTCTGGGCTGGGACCCATGACCCCGTCCCCTCCCCCTCAGACCCTGTCCATCTCAAGCGCAGGACCAGAGCAAGGCAGCCCCTTTAGGCCCAAACCGCCAGAGTCCCCCTTCCGGAAACGGCTGACGTCGCCGTTCAGGAAGCTGAGGGAGAGGAGTCAGTCCAGGGAGAGCATGAAGGCAGTCAGATTCAGTCCGGAGGGCGGGGAGGGACCAGGGGAGGTGGTGCCCTCCTCCCCCCAAGATGAGAGACTAGGACAGGCAAAGCAGAGAGCCAGGAGGTCGGCAAGTCCCAACCCCCTCCTTTGGCTCTGCATGGACAGACAGAAGAGGAGGAAGACTGTGTGACAGAGAGGAGGCTTGACTGATCAGTTTATCTGTCGAGGGGAAAACAGTAGACTGAAGAAAAGAGAGAATAAATCTGAGAATATTGTACAGAGAGATTACCAGTTTATTCCTTTTATTGAGGAAAATGCATTAATATCCATTTCAGGGGATAAAACGGTGATTTTGGATGCAAGTGTAGCCTCAGACAAAAGAGCCTTAGATCCAACGATGAGTCATAGATATGTGATTTCGTTCTCTGAGCGACACATGAAAAGCAGCCTCAGAGGGTGTTCGCGGCCGAGATTTGCATGGTTACTTTCCCGAGCAGACAACATGTCACAGATAAGGAAAATAGATTTTGTCTGAGGCGGTATCAGCGAGATGACACCGTTGCTTTTCAAGCAGTTTTCTCGAGTTCTTCTGGCGTTTCTTTGTTCGCTGGACCGGGTTCTTTGAGTTTTTCGAAGTGTTTTCTAAGAATATCATTGAAGGACCAAATGTAGAACACGTACGCGGCCTAATCTTTTTTATCTTCCCCTCCAGGACTGAGGATTGTTTGACAGTGTGAAGCATTCAGGATTACATTGATATCTGAAATAGGAATTTGAAATATGTATACACAAACATAGCCTCTAGCAATTGCACCATAACAGAAAAAAAAATATATTCATTCATCATTGCCTTTTCATTGAGTTTTTTATGATTTTCTCTGTAGTATACATTATTTTTTTTTGTAATGTTCAGTTGCTTTTCTTATAATAATAAGCACGTTTTACACAAAATGTTGTAAAGTTAGCACCAGAGTCCCAATAGTATCCTGTTAGATTTTGATGAATAGTTATTTTATTTATACAGAATTCATAATCTGTGTGCAGGTGAAGATCTCTCACAGTCATTTTTTTATTTTTATTTTTTTGTCTACTCTTAAACTTTTGCACCGTTAGTGATTCATCACCTGAAGGAAATGTTAGGGCAAACAGTAAAGAGCAACACATAAAGGAGTCCTGGTCAACAATCTCACCTCCTGCCCCGAGTTAACAGATGCCAGAGCTGTATAACTACAAGATTTATTACAGTGGGTCACAGGATGCTCTGTATGTATGCCCTCAGTCTCTGAATCCACCGACTGTATAACCTTCAGGTGAACATGCGTCGCGTAGTGACAGTGATGAAGTGTTGCTAATTCCAGCCGGGTGAGCCGTGTAACTTTGAACTATTGGCTATTAAACGAGTGCAGAAACTTGAAATTGTTTCCCCTCGTATTCTCAAATGTGTGTGGATGTCGTTTGGTTTCCTGCTGTATTATTAGCTCTGACAGTTGGGATCCATTCTGCAGCAATGCAGAGACATGTAGTGCAAAAAAAAAAAAGAATCCAACACAGAACATGGGGCACCCACGCTAAAAATGTCTGCACTTATGATACTGTGAGACACTTCAGGTACAAACATCCACCAAATGACAAATGTGACTCAGCAGTGTTACCTTGAATGTTAGTGGAAGTGTAGTATTCATCCTTGCCTCCCAGTTTCTTGTTTGGATGCTGCTGGTCTGTATTTAAACACTGCAGACACTTTCTCTTTCTTTTCCTCCTCACCTATCTCCCTCCTCTTCCTATCCTGTTTCTCCTCCTCCATCTTGTCCTCCCTTCCATCCTCTTTCCCCTCCTCCTTTCCAACTATCTCTCTCTTACATTTTTCTGTCTTAGGCTTTACATGGTGCAACTAAAATACAACTTCAGTTCCATGCAACTTGGAGTTCCAGGCGAAACACCCGATAAAAATGATAAATTCGGTTTGCATCATCATTTGGAATGTTCCATATGGGTTAGTTGACATGGCAACTGTAATGCAACCTGCAACTAACTGCATGGAAGTTGCACCATGTAAAGCCCACATGTAAAGCACAATGCAACTTCCATGCAATTAGTTGCAGGTTACAAATGGAACTTTTACCGTTGCCATGTCAACAAACCCACATGGAACATTCCAAATGATGATGCAAACCAAATTTATCCTTTTCATTGGACGGTTCACCTGGAAGTTGCGTGGAACCGAAGTTGCATTTCAGTTGCACCATGCACAGCCAAGCCTTACATTTTTCTCTCCCTCCGTCACTCTCCGTCCTTACCTCTCTCCCGTTTTCCCTCCATGACCCGTCTCACCCCAGTTTAAGGACAGTAACCATCTGTATTGTCACTTTCAAATGTAAATCCTAAAAGTGCATTAAAATTTGAACACTCTTCCTCCCTCTCTCCCTCGCCCTCGCTCAGGCTACGCTCTCCTGCCAGCTGGGAAGGCAGACAACCTGTCAGACTCCAGTCACAGCGAGATCTCCTCCCGCTCCAGTATCTGTTCGGTCGACTCCATGCCGGCCCCGGGGTCCGACGACCGGTGTAGCAGCAGCAACAGGACCTGTTCTACAACCGCCGCTATCACCGCCACTACTGCTTCTACGACGGCCGCCGCCGCTGTTGTGGAGAACTCGGCTGCCATGCATGCACACTCAAACGCTGATAGCAGCCAGCCCAGCACAAGGTAATTCTATTCTATTCAGTCCAGAGCGCTGCAACTTATCTAATCCCCATGGCAGGTATTGATTCAGGGGGAAATGAGGACATCAAACATCAAGTAATGTGGTGACAGACGTGGGAACGAAAACAGAGCGAGGCCGCGGGACATTTAGAAAGGGAGAGGGAGAACGGTGACAGAGCCCACAGGGACTGATTGAAATTATTGCTAAAAGTATATACATATAATTTTGTTATTGCATTGTATTGATGTTATAATACACAGATACAAATTCACTTGTCCACACTTACCTGCAGATACAACTCAGCCGTCTACTTGGAGTCCACAAAAAAAGACTTTCAGCTGCAACTGATGATTATTTTCATTTTCAATTTATCTGTTGATCATTTTTTGATTGATCATTTAGTCTACAGAGCGTCAAAAATAATGACTCATGGGAAGTGATGTCTTCTTAGTCTGACCTGCATCCAAAAAACCCCAAATATTAATTTTATAGTGATATGAATGGGAAAAGTAAGCAAGGAGGTGTGACACGCACAGTTTTGGATTTTACTCAACAAATGACTAAAACAGTTCATCTATCAAAATAATAATTAATTTTCTGTCAACAGACTAATCAATTAATCTACTAATGGTTTAATTGTTAAATCAGACAGTGTAACAGGATTCACAGGCCTTGCTGTTACATAAACAGTACAGACACGAGTTTGTCTGCATAATTGAATTCATAATTAATGTTACACATTCATACAAATGGTCCACACACACTCCAGACAGCCTGACACATGAGGGTTCACTTGCAACTGAAAGTTTTCATAGCACTTGACAATGCAGAATCACACACACACACACACACACACACACACACACAATGCTTAATCTTGCAAAGGTATTGTTAAGTATCCTTGGCGATCTTCCTTCGTTCTTCAAAGTGCAACAGACCATCTGTGTGAGAGACTAAAGCGTGGGAGGACACACAAACACACACACACACACACACACACACAGGTGTCAAGTCTTACAGAGGTTCAACATGGCCAAGGGGAATTTGAGGATACGAAAAACTGCCTTCTTGTTTCGGGCTTGTTGTTACTGAGGGACAGATTTTTTTTTTTTTTTTCTTATCTTTTCTTTGGATAGTCCTGCAGTCGGAAAGCCTCAAACAGCAAAGACACACACACGCACACACACGCACACACACACACATACAGCATCACACATACATAAACTTTCCCAACGGCAATGTAAGCAACTAGTCACCACACACACATTCCAGCATCTACCGCCCCCCCACA
>OMLF01012279.1:0-14979 GCA_900302615.1 Holocentrus rufus | reverse complement strand
CCATAGTTGACAGGGCCCTGCACTTTTAATCTACTCAATTGGAAACCAGAGAAATATGTAGCGGAGCAGAACACCCAGATCAGTCTCATGTAGCTAATGTGTGCTGCGCTGCCGGGTGCCAGCAGTGTGTATTTTCTCTCTCTTTATTTTCTCTCTCCCTGTCTCTCTCTCTCTCACTGCTATGTTTAAACACACAGACCCGAGTTTTCCATGATCCAATCATTTGCCTGATGCTACTTGTGGATTTGCCAGGAAAGTTATGTGTGGGGTGAGCCGTGTGTTCTTAAGTCATACTGGATGCAGTAATCTTTCCTTAATGAGAGGAAGTTCTCACATTACCAAAGCGCACTGCGGAGTAAGATGCATTAACAGCTGAATATGATACATAAAATCCAGGCTCCTGTTTCCCTGGTTTGACAACATGCTGGGAAATCATTCCATATAAGACTACATTAACAGATATGCTCTCTTATTCCTGGAGATGAGATCTTTTAGAGTGTGCTGCATGCCAGTGAACTCGACATGTTCCTGTCCAAACATATTTCCAAAGTAAACTTGGCCCGTTGGCTATTAATTTAAGATAGAGAGATATGCTGTAACATGCAGGCCTGCAGCCCCAGAGATCACTGTCAGCAGCCAACTATTCTCTTAGGAGGAGGAGGACTAGCTCATTCTGACAATGAGGCATGTCTCTCCTCTGTGTTTTTTATGCTTTAAAATTCATCCCTCATTTAGCAGGCAGGTTGACAAAAATGCATTCTTATGTATAATGTTCTGGGGAGTCGGTGCGATAGGAGAGTGGGATGCATCCATGCACCACCCCTGGGCGCTGTCCAGTACAACCACAGTCAACGCTGAGCAGCTTCATGGGAGCACTTGAGTGCTGAATCCTTGGCTTGACGGCACGTTGACAGTTGATGGCCAAGAGGATGTGAGAACATTTTTTATTCACTCGTCCTCATTTTTTGCAGCTACTTACAACTTTAATCTCAGGCCATGTCTGCAGTAAGCCGGGTAAATTTGAAAACATTTTTTCCCCTCTGTGTTGGTCTTCCATCCACACTAAACCAACATTTTCCACCCACAAAAACAAGGTTTTGTGAAAACGCTTTCCAAAGTGTTTAAATTTGAAAATGCCGGTTTGGCGTTGTGTGGATGGTAAAAATGGAGCTTTATGAAATTCCTGGCGTAGGATTTTTATTTGATCTGGGCCATGGTCTAGTATCGAGCATGCTAAGGAGATGCTCTTAGACCTGTGCATGCTTCATATGGGGCTTGTATGGCGGGCTTTTGGAAAACAGACTCAAAGATGCTATGAAAACACTAGTGTTGTGAAAAAAATAGCATTTTAAAATTCACCCAGCTTCGTGTGGACATGACCTCAGGCTAACAGCACATACGAGTGTTGATTAGGTGTGTGTGCATGTGTGAGGATTAGGGATTTTTCTGCACAACGTAAGCGCTTAAAACGTGTAGGATTTCAGCTGCTAATTGATTCATGGATTTTTGCTCATGCACAGAATTGATTTGGGCATTTTTTCTACAGGAAAGATATTTGAATTTTTTCCTGCTGTCAAATAACCAAGCAAAAAAAAAACATAATTTACAGCACCTGCACAATATCATTTTGAGAGCTAAGTGGCCGCCCCGCCAGGCAGCATGGACATCTCTCTGTGTCTCTTTCTCTCTATCACCACTTGTGCAACCTCGAGCTCTTTGCAACTTTTAGCAGTTGGCTCAGATGCTGACATTAAGATATAATGGGGTTTGGGCCTTGTCTTACCAAACCCCCTGTCCTCGCCCACCAACAAAACCTTCCTGGCGGCCAGAGCAGGGTGTTGAGTTGTGGGAACTGGCAGTGGTCTGTGTCAGCCGGCAGCGCCTTGAGATGCTGGGAGAGAGGGGAGGATTGTCCCTGTTCAGCAGACTGGAGAGAGTGGACAGGATCACCTCTCACCAGTGGACTGAGAACTTGGAGCTCTGACTCATGGGTAATCACCTTCCTTTATGTGCACGGCTACCCCGCGCTCCACTTGTGTACATGAGTGCAAGAGAGTGAAATTGAAAAGAGAAGGAGAGAGAGAGGCTCATATACCAGCCTCTTCTTGTTTGCATTTGAGTGTGGGTGTACAACTGCAAGAAACTAAGTGAATGAGTAAGAGAGGGCGTAGAGTGCGAGGATCAGGTTCCCCTACCGGCTTACTTTCACCTCTAATAGAGCCATTGCCATTCCACAGGAGGGAAGCGGTGCGTTCCCGAAACAAAGCCCCCCTCTGTGTGTGTGTGCAGACCCCCCAGAGTGAGCCTAAACCCTACACGCAGTAATGGGCTACTTTTAAGAGTTTATCTGGCTCTAATAGACACACTTGTACGCTGCTCCCGGCCTCTAAATCTCCAGGCTAAGTCTGTGTGCGCAGGAAAAAAGCTGTCATGCCCTAATGCGGTTGACAAAAAAAAAAAGAGAGGAGCTTGGTCTCTCTGGAGCTCTTCCTGTTCAAAATTGTAATCTCCTTCTGTGAGTATGTAGATGCGTATCAGAGTAAATAGTGGAGCGAGCGTACAGCTGAATAAATTTGAGAAAAAATATGGAATACATCAGGGATGGTGGAAATTCCCTTGCCAATTTTTGGCAATTTAATTAACTTGATGTTTGGTCATTCAAAACCTGCAGGGAAGCACATGCATGGACAGAAATTATGTTCATGTTGATTTAAAATTTATGTAGCGGCAACACAGACGGTAGCCTAAACATATCCAACATTTCTCATACCTCTTTGTTCCATTGAATCTTGAGCTGCAGCTTCTTATTGGAAATGCACCACAACTGGATTCTTTTTTCTCCTTCTTGACTGGAAGGTCTCGTACTACACACTATTTTCCGACCCTGCTAAGTCCTTTTTATCTCTCGCTCCCTGAACATGGCAACCGCCAGAGCCACCCTTCAGCATTAATCTTGATCTTGCACATAACAGCAAAGTCCTGCCATCTCTGTGTGTCTTTCCTAGCTGATTGTGACTGAGTGTTTGCCCAGCCCCAGTCTTAGTCCAGGGACCTGCTGGGCTTGTTTCCACAGGTGGCCTGACCTCTGGAGCGGTGCAGCAGCCGAGCTCAGTCTGCTGCCATTACATGTCCTCTGTAAGCATTTCAGAGCGAGCACAATCCCATGTGCCCCTGTCTGAGGAGAAGATTGAGAATGACAGGAAAGAGAGAAAGGGGGAAGAAATAGGCCATAATATCTGGTAGCTGGACTGCCTGCACAGTTTATTCTTCTAGATTTCTTCCTTTGTTTTTGTGTGTGTGTATGTGTGTGTGTATTTACACCTTACAATACGTTAAGACGTTTCATTGCTGTGGCAATAAAAAGCCCTTGTGGCATTTAGACTTTACAGTGAAAATCCCTCCCAATAATCGCCTTAATGTGGCTGGAGAAATTGTTTTACCTCAAATGCAGCCTGAAAGGAGTTTGCACGTATTGCAATCGAGCAGTAGCCTCGCTCTGTGTAATATAATCAAAACCAAGAGATAAGGATTTTCTGCAGAGTTTGATTGACCTTTTACACTCTTGAATTCTCCTATGTGTTCACTTTGTGTCAATCTATCGCTTATCTAGTCTGTTATTGTTTTACGGAGCTTATCTTCAGCAGCACACTCACCAGCGTGCAGCTCCTCGTGCTGCAGTGTACATTTCAATTGGTCATGGTGGATGTGGTGTGAAGAAACATTCCATTAGAGGTCATTACAGCGGGCCATGTTTTCGGACCGCATTATCTGGGCATTATCTGATGGCTTTGGGTTTGGATTACATGCGTTTTTGGTTTTGTGTGTGAAGCTGCCTATAGGGTATGTTGTTATGCAGTGTTCACATTCCCTCCTCAGCTGACAGATGGTCCCATCCAGCTACTCTCTGACAACAAACACACACTGACGAGTTGCTGACAAGCTGCTTCAGAAAGGGCTTCGACTGGCCCTCGGAATGTGCGTGTGTGTGTACGTATGTGTTTGTGCAACATGTGTGTGTGCGCAGAGCCTTTCCATCCACTGTGCATCACTCTATCCACACACACACACACACACACACGTACACACAAACACAGGCGCAGAGCCAGCCCCGGAGTGGATGGGGACTCATCATTCAACTTAACTCTCTAACACAAATAATCACAGGGCTGGACCACATGTTGCAGCTCCTCTGCACAGGCTCTGACAGCTGTCAATCACTCCCCTGACCTATAAACATACCCTTGGTGGGCACAGTTATTAAATCAAACTGTACAAATATAGCAAATCTAATGCTATTAACTATTGCTTATTGACGTAACCTGGTGTTAAATTTAGATCTGGCATGAAAGACTGGTAATATCAGATTCCACAGGGGGAGTACGTTCAAAAAGGTCTCTAGATGGTGTTTATTTTAAGGTCTGCTGGTGGACATGTTGATGGCATTGCATGTTTTAGTATGCAGACTTCTTCCTCAGAATGTATTCCTCGGTAACTTCTAACGAATCGGACATAAATGCACGTTACAGTCAAACTTGTCTTGAACAACTATGCAGTTCTTTAGCAACTTCCCAAAACATTTTGAAATCTCGATGGTTCAAAAATTTGGGTTGCTGGGTTTTGTTTCGAAGCTCTGATACCCCAAATGTGGCTATAATTCATGTTTTCGTCTTCTAATTATACACAAGCACACCTCCTGCTTTTGACAGTTTATCTTCTGGTTTCATTCCACCACATTTTGGTCACTAAAACAACACAAAAGTAGTTGCACTATCCTCAAAGTGTGGTTTCCTGTTTCAGTTTTCTCTGGTCTATTGACCGTAGGATAAAGGTAAACAGTGAAACGGGACTTTCCAGCTGTTTGAGTGAAACCTCTGTTTGTCCAACAATATGTGAATGCCACCCTGTAATGCCTTCCTCCTATAGATGGTGGAGGAGTGTGTTTGTCTATGGTGTGGCATGGGGCCTTTTCTGTCTTAGCAGTGTGGCCTCTCTGCCCTTTCTGTACATGGTTGCTGAACCCAGGAGAACATATCAAACAAACACTCCAACACAGAGCTATAGGGGGATTGGGTTTCTTTCAACATGAGAGGACCTGTCAACTGCATTGCAATACCAAAGACGGACACTCCTCCAGCCTTAAGATGGTGAGAGACTCTCTGCGGTGCTGTCTCCAATGATGGTGTTTAAGTAGGAGAGCAATAATTCATTTATAGCACTGGTTATAAATTCTGCTGCTTCAACTGAACCAATCTGCTAAAAGAAATAAATAGAACGAAGGATTTTTTTCCCCCCACTTTCAGGAGAAAAAGTTAGTCCTAAATTATTGCACATTTATGGATATAAAATTTTGGTCAGAATTTCTGAATCCATTCATTGACATACATTTGCATCCACCGGCATTTTACAAACTTGAATCGTATTGAACTGTTCCAAAACAAAAAAATAATTCTTAAATTCTTCTTAAACTGCTAATGCATGAAATTGAATTGAATTAATCTTAAACCACAGATTCACACCCCTGTGTTTAACATGGATGGAGTGACGGGTGAACTCATCCAAATTCAATTCACTCGCCTTTATGCCTACATCTTGTTATCAAACCAGTCAAAGATCAAAATTTCTGAAAGTGCAGTTGGTTTTGATTTATATTGGTGGTCGTTTGCCTTACCTCACTGAATTCACATCATAGTTCAACCCACCTTTTTATTTACCGCTCCACCGCTGTGTTTAACTAAAAGACATGGACGGTGAGCGATGAGAGACTTCCTCTGAAAGGCCTTCGGATCCACTCACAGGTGGTATTGAACCATCAACACGACGTGACAGACACTCAGTAGCACTTGTCTCTAATCTGCTGTATTATGTTACAACACTGTTGGTGGAAAAACCATCAGATAACTCTGCACGGGTATGCAAGAGTGGCACGAGGAATGTGTCAGTCGAGCATGCATGCATGGATGTGTGTAAGTGTGTGTGTGTGTGCACCACAGCTGTTGTTAATGCATAGATTTTTTTCTCTCTCCGTACAGAGTTGAGGTCCACCGGCACTGCCCATCACTTCGCCTACCTCCTCAACACATCTGACTACCGGATCCTGCGCATGGATGAGGACCATGACCGGATGTACGTAGGCAGCAAGGACCACATCCTGTCCCTGGACCTCCATGACATCAACAAAGATCCACACATCGTAAGACCCCCTCCCTCCACTTACCCTTTTCTCACCTCCCCCTGCCCTGGTCCCTCCAAGGGGCTGTAACCCCGGGGTGAGGCCAGGTCCTGTACCTCAGCGCTCGCAGCAGCTACGCCAGGGCTGAACTCTGGTCAGCTCACCACCAGTTTGTGTTGGAGCAGTTTTTCTGGTGTTGGGGTCATTAAAACACTGTAATTGGGTTATGACGATCCCCGCTGGACTAATAGTAGCCTGGGTGGATATCCATATTGCAGTTTTAGCCCCAACATCCCATAAATGCCAGTGATGTATAACGAGTTGGATTATAGCTATAAAATGTCTTCTGTTTTTCCCCCCTCGCAGATCCACTGGCCAGTGTCCGAACGAAGGAGGATGGAGTGCCTTGTGAGCGGGAAGGACGCCAATGTAAGTAAGCTTGTTGACAACACACACACACACACATAACCCAGGCAGGGTTTAGGATTCAGTTCAGATGATCTCCGTCACCCTGACGCTGAAACTCAAGCAACAGAAAAATAAAAGTTTGTCATGTGTAAAATCAGGCCGAATTTTAAACGTGTTCAGCTCCCTCAAATAGGCTATTGTGCGCACTGGGGAGGTTTTAGCCTAGGGAGCCTATAGAAATGGCACTCACCTGTGGGATTGAGACTTGGCCCAGTAAAAGTGCTGGTTCCCTTCTGTCTAGCCAGGGAGACGGGAATGGAGCAGACCAGAGAAGGCCAGTCAACCTCGCCCCCTTCTCCTTGCCTGTTCAGGGTGTGGAGCGCAACACCACTGGCTGATAGTTTGATATATAGTCCAAATATATAGAAGAATATAGGTACAATATTGCTGGTTTAGTTATGAAAGAACATTAGGCTTTCATCATTGTTCATACTATGTTGAGGAGACTGGAAATACCCCTAAGTGTGGACCAATTAAACCAAAGGATTTTGAATGTTGTTTTGTGCAGTTTGATGATGTTTTGTTCTTTGTGTGTCTCCAGGCGGAGTGTGCAAATTTCATCCGTCTGATCGAGCCATGGGACAGGACTCAACTGTACGTCTGTGGGACAGGCGCTTACAATCCGGTCTGCACCTTTGTCAACCGTGGACGCAAACCTCAGGTTAGGATTCAAGACCAGCAGAGTATATAAGCCAGTAAAGCTAGTAAATAGCGTTATATATTCTATTTAGAATATAATAAATATGTAATTTTTTTTCAGACATCCACAATGAAAGCCTAGCCAGCTTTCTTTATAATCATCATAAACATCAGTCATCCCCCTCTTTTTCTGTCTCTTTTGCTCTAATTTTCACTCTCTCTTAAATTTTCCTTGTCACCCCGGCCATTTGACGCCATCTTCACTTTATGATGACTTTCCTCCATCATTAAGCCTGCTCATGGTACCACATCTCCAGCCTCTACGCTCTTGTGCAAAGCAGCCAGCGCAGCTTTCGCCGGCATACAGCTGTCGTCCCCAGTGCGCTGTTACTGCTGCTCTGTTTAGTCTCAGTCTTTAATGGGACCTCTTGAATTTCCTTTACCAAGCCAGGCATCACTACCTCCCCGTGCTCCTCTTTTTTTAGCACCTCCCTCTTCTGTAAATACCACACTTGTTCCCTAATGATGATCATGGGACTTTTAAAAAGGGGATAAATAAAAAGTAAATTTCCCTTTGGAGTCTCCCCTGAGACTCCAAAGACTGGTGCAGAGAGCAAGCGCTCCACTCTCTCTTGCAATGGCGCCTCGCATGACTCCCTCGATGCATATGGTTCCTATATGACCCCCTTACTAACGAAGGGCTTCTATCCATCCATCTACCTAGCAGTCTCTCCATCCACCCATCCACCTCCACCACTCCTTCCATCCATCCATCCATCCAGGCCACCCGCCAGCCTCTACCATGTGCGATGCGGGGTAATTGGAAGTGGGAGCTCCCATTATGGGGTGCCAGTGGAATGTTCCAGTTCTAGTCCATTAATGAGAGAGCTGTTATTTTCTCCGTCAAATTGAACAGACAGGTCCGAGTCGTCCCGTGAGCACCTTATTCAGCCGGGTTGGGGATTTAACTATAACAGAAACATTAAACGATACAACACCCCATGCATACACACATGCAGACGCACATCGGCAACCTGTCTAGTCGTTTCGATCCAAGACATCTACCTTGATTGTTGTCATTTGACTGGATCACAATTCTGACACATAGTGGGTATATTCTTTTTGCTGTAGGCAATTCCCAAAATATCTGAAGTGCATTAACTGTGACCCATGTAGCTTTTATTCAGCTGTAATAGCGAAATATTTTGCTTTGGCAGCAGCTTTGAGGGGAATGTATGTACCATACTGTGACAGACTTTATTGACTCAGCCACAGGATAGAGAACTAATATTGTTGCTTTTTCCACCATCTGGTTAAATAGACCTACATGCATTCCCTGCGCAGTTCTGTACACACATACAAGCACATATATTTTCCTCAAGTATTATTGCATTGCACTAATTTAGACAGTCCCGGCATAGCAAGTTGTTGTCAAATCTGGAAATAAAGAGAGATTAATGAGATAAACACACCTAATGATGAAGATGGAGGGCAGGAACGCTGAGCATGCCCCAGGTCAGACTCTCTCCCCGGTCAGCTGCGTAACATCCAGACTGTGTTGCTGTCTCCTGTTTTAGACGTCCATGCATCTGCAGATGCCCCAGGCCGGAGGAAGGGCTAGCCGCGCAGCCGAACCCAGTGCGGTGCACGAGACACTGGGACTAAAGGTGGGATGTGGGGCCCTGTCTGCCCCAGAGCCCTGCCTTCTGCCTGGGCCAGCAATCACCACCAGCATGCTCCCTCTCTATGTGTCTGAGCACATTTTTTTTTAATCGCCATCGTCTTCGTCTCTGCCATCATTTGTTTATCTCCATAAAGTTTAGCATGCATCTTTTCTAGTCCATGTATGACCATTGATTTGTGTGTCATTTGCTATTGCATCCAATTTAGTGTCATTTTCACTGCCTTTTTCTTTTTCTTTTCTTATATTTAAGCTCTTTTTTTAAGTCTTCTTGTCTCAGCACCCCCTCTCTCCCTGTCAGTATTCTGTTTGTGCTTGCATTTGTGCTGAGTCCCACATTTTGCATGAGAATGAGCGTGTGGAAATGGCTTGTCGGACTGCGCAAAACCCACCCGCTGATCATTAACAGGCAGGAATACAGCTAAATGGGCTTTCACTGCTTCTCGGTGCATGTTTCCATCAGTTTCATATTCAGTCTGCATCACGTCCATATTCAGCGGTGCCAATGAACAGCAGATACCTGAAGCTCCCGTCACACTTATCTCAGACACGGCAGGATGTCCCAACCTTCAGTCCTTCATCCCACCAAGCCCTCCACCTTCTGCAGGAATGTGGCCCAGCCTCTCCCACAGGGGTGGCAGGGCTAGCCAGCATCTGACCCGCTCCCACAGCAGGCTCTGTTGGCCCAGAGCAAACACCAGCCATCTGTAGCCAACTAGCTGAGCGGCAAAGGAAATAATAGAGTCACATAGCTAAGCATGACTCCACTGTTTGAGCTCTCCAACCACTTCACAACACAAAAAGGGACTTTTTGAAGGACATGAGTAGTTTTGAATATGCTACATCCAACACGTCTTAAGGGTTATGTTTTACAAAAGGGATGCAAATACAAGTTCAGAATGGAGTTCCCCCCCTCTCAGCACATGTAAATGTTTGTGACCTTTGGTACACGTCAGCATCTGGCATGGCTGGGAGTGAGCTGCCAACACCTTCATATTTGCATGGATGATTTTAATCAAAGGTGAGGGGGATTCGCACAAGGCTGCATGTATGATCCAAAGGAAAAAAAAATTGGTGCAGCACCTTCCTCTCTGCTCTAATTTGGTGATGACAGACAAGGACAGGGATGTCTCTCTCCCTCCCTATCTTGCTATCTCCCTGTCCCTGATGGGAGTGAGAAATGGGGATTAGATGAGCTCTGGTCTGTGAGGCGGAGCCATAAGACATGTCATTGCATGCCATTGATTAGATTTCCCCCATGCTCATACCCAAATTCCTGCCAATCACTTCTCAATGCTGCGTGCAGGGATGCCATGAGCAGTGAGCATCGTCCGTCATCCAGCCTCCATCCCAGGCTTGTTTTCACTGCGCTGGATTACAGGTGTCAGCAGTAGGCCTGCACAGCCATAGGCACTAAGAGGCTGAGAGATATTTGGCATGCAGCTTGTTATGCCAAGAGAAGCAGCCAATGACACGTTGTTTTCCGCTGCCGAGTGGCATGTAGATGGATTAGAAACTCTTCGGTTTCCCCGCATGTATTTTTCTGTATGAGCACACGCTCATTATTCTAATACTTCATCCTCCACCAGGCCTTATAGGTCCCACAGGAGTCAGGGGAAGCACATACGCTGCTTCATTTTCCTTACACAAGGGAATCACAATGACAAGATGAAGAGTGCTGAATTTATTGCCATCTCGTATGATTTTTCCATTTCAGGAAGAAATCTTCCATTTGGAGCCAGGCAAAGTCGAATCTGGGAAGGGAAAGTGCTCCTATGACCCGAAGCTCAACAGCGTGTCAGCTTTGATCAGTGAGTATCATCTGGGCTCGGTCACATGAGTAAGCAGCTAAGGGTGGGTGTTGTGGACAAAGTGGTACAGTCCAGCCCATTTCAGTTCTTCATAGCAACACCAGGCCGTAAAGTATCCTCCAGTTCATCCCATATGGATTCTTCATCTTTTATCCCCCATTTCTTAATATGGCCACATCCCTGCACGTACTTTATGTTTTTTGGCAAACTTTGTTAACAAAAAAATAAATAAATAAAATAATACTGTCTGAGCTGTTCAAGAAGACCAAGCCAAGTGTCCTTTCCACTCTTTGCCTGTTTCCCACGGGGTGAATCATAGTGGACTGCTCAGTGAAGCCCAATCATAAAATCATGAGGAATGTCTCCTTGTTAGGGTGGAGGTGGGCACAGGCTGGTGGAATCACATCTAATAAGTGAATTCTCTGATGGGGCTTTTGCGGCTTCCAATCAAAATACCTCAGACATGCCGGGATATTTTGCCACCAATTGTATTGCCATTTGAAACATATAACTGTTTATGTTCTCACATATAAATAGATGCGTTCTCATTAGTGGTACAAGGAATAAAATCCCCTGAAAGCTTTAGCTCTGGCTAAAAAATAGATTTCAGCGCGCACACAGATCACTCCTGCATATTTTACTGTCAGTGTTTTGGTCCTTCAACCTTTTTCAAGACATTGCACCCACATACTGACGCGGTGTATATTTATAGAGGTTAAAAGGTCAACACCTGTGCAGGGGCCTCAGGTCCCATGGGCGCTATAAGACACTATGGACACTTACAAAAACAATGCAGTTTTCAACTATGTACAATTATGTGCAATTTAATGAGCAGAGCTACACACAAGGCGGTAGATGTATTGTTTTCTCTGTTGTTTTCCTGTGAGTAGCCCTAACAGTTTATATTTATGTATCTGAAGTGCTATTGAATGTCTTATTCCCATATTTAGTCAGAATTCAGCCATCGCACTGCAACAAAATTTCCTGTACCAAGGTTGGATCTTGGTAGCCTCTCATTTGTTGTTCTTTTAATGAAAGCAGTGTCCTCAGCTCTAGTGCTCAAGGTCATGTAGTCAGACTCAGACCATACAATTGCCACCAGTGAAAGGTGATCCTCTCCCTGTGGGGTGAGATGGTGGGTGTAAATCGCCAGTGCTGCTTTCCCACATTAGCGCTGTGCCAGCTGACCAGTATGGAACCGGGACTGTCATCCAAGATTGATTTACCTCCCACTTCCACCAGTTAGCATCGTGCAAGGAGGACTGTTGTGAGTGTTGATAAGGATTAAGAACGCTGTGCCGTGACAAGAGATTTAGCACTGGCCACAGTTACCCTTGAGAGGGAGACTGCACATAGTCCTTCACTGCACCAGACATCCCATCGTCCCTGGACTTTATGGTGGTATGTCGTGAAATAAATCTCCATATAGCACCACTGAAGAGCAGAACATTGAATAACACGGTGGCAGGATAGTGTTTTCTTGTTCCCTCTGCCCCTAACCCCTGCTGTCTCTTGATCCCATCACTGTGACAGTCCACATGCTGGGACACCTGCTCTGGAAAGGGGCCCTTACAGCAAATGGATGACCAACGCCCAGCTTTCCTGCTGTTTAACAAGGCTGTCGAGTTGTGTGTGTGTGTGTGTGTATTTGTCAGTGTGCATGCATGGATGTGTGCAGTATTTATCAACAATATAGCATTTATCTCATGCTTTGTTTATAGTCTATCAGCCCTCAAAAGTCATGCAGATACATTCAAAAGACATGGAGGTCTGTACTTAAATAATTCATGCAAAAGCTTTTTCTTAAGGCTTGTGCTGTTCACAATGCCATTACAGATAAATAAATACAATAGGTGTTCGCCTCCCACATGCATCACATCACATGATAGATAATACAATAATACAATAGAACAGTAATACAGCATAACAAATAATCAAAATGGCATTGTGCAAAATATCCCGCATCCTTATATGCAAAAATGGAAAGAGGATAATCCAGTATTAAATTATATTTAGCAAATGTCATATAATTCCAATGAAATGCTACATCCCAGATACATACTAGGTATCATATCTCATAAACTCTACTGGAAATGTATGTATATATGCACATATTGCATAAATATATACATATGTATTCTTTTCATATTTCCAATGCATAGAGGGCTGTACAGCTGGCAAATTATCAATCAGGCCCAACAATCTTTGACATTTTTTATATGTATTTATGTGCTTCTTGGGCTGCAAAAGTTTCTAGAAGCTGCATTTTTTTCCCATGGCCATTGGAGGGTTATCACTCATGTTGGCCTTTAAAATGCTTCCAGGGAATGGATGGCACTTTTTGAAAGGAGACCCTTGATCTTTTGTGTCAAGGGTGGTGCTGGAATAAAATAAGAGTCCAAGAATTTGACTAAACTGAGCTATTTCTCTCTCTCTCTCCCTCAGATGGTGAACTCTACGCCGGGGTCTACGTCGACTTTATGGGAACAGACTCTGCCATTTTCCGTACTCTGGGAACGAAGACCGCCATGCGAACAGACCAGTACAACTCCAGATGGTTAAATGGTAAATGTCTTGTTTAGCACCAAAGTGATACACAGGGATTTTATCCAATTTGCGCAGCGCTCTCGAACAACTTGTCCATATGTGATCCAAACAGGGTTGCAAATGTATAGCTGAAATATAAAGATACCAGACACTAAGTATGTGTTTGCATATGTTTATAATCCTTCAATAAATGATCTTGGTAAACAGGAAATACTGAGTTTGTAAAGCATCTCAACCAGATGTTTGAGATCTTTTTTCCATCTCCTTTATTCACCTAATAATTTCGCCCTCTCCTTCCAGATCCTGCTTTTATCCACGTGCATCTCATTCCTGACAGCGCGGAGAGAAATGATGACAAGCTGTATTTCTTCTTCCGGGAGAAGTCCTCCGAGATGGGCCAGAGTCCTGTGACTCAGTCGCGTATAGGACGCATCTGCCTGGTGTGTACCCAGCCTGAACCGTGTGTGTTTTGGAGTGTAAAAATAACAAGAGAACCCATATCGGTATGAAAAATAGGCCCAAGTGTCTCCTTAGGCGAATCGCCCACTGTGTTCGAATGTTTCTGGGTGCAGGACCAGTGTTTGGCCAACACTGACTTGCTGGAATCCACATGTGTCTTTAACCTTCCTGTCTACAATACGTCCCTCTGTGTGAGAGATTGCCCTCTGACCTCTGACCCCGTGATCCCCTGACCTCCTCTCCCTGGTAGTCCTAAAACTGGTGAGGTTTTTAATGTACGGGGCGTTTGGGAGCAGCGTAAAAGCCGCTGCCTTTAAACCAACTCTCAGACCTCTTCCCAGTTAAACCAGACTTCCTTAACAAAAGCCCCTGTGCCCTTCTTCCATAGAAATACAAACTGAGCCCAGCAACAAAAACAAATAGCGACCGTGTTTGTCTCCGGAGAGTAAACTTGGAGCTTGTGGCACATCTTTCTGAGCTCAGCCTCCTCATGCTGAGAGTATAATGTTTATACAGTGTGTGTGTGTGTGGGTTTGCTTTTGTGTGTGTGTGTGTGTGAGCATTATAGAGCGGGTATGCATGCATGTGAGGGAGGAAAAATGTGCCGTACGTGTGCTCAGCGCCTCAGCTGTTCACCGGCGTATTTATTTGAGGGGGTCAGGCGCTGACCCTGCACACAAACACTCATCCCCTTCTCAGTGGGCTCTGCCCCGGCCTCCAGAGACCCCGTCCTGTCATTCTTACTTCCCCGCACATCTGGATACTCTTACTGCCATTCTCTTCGCCGGCCTTCCACCCTGCGCACCACCGAAAATATACTCGACCGTATACTGTAATTACGCTAGAAATTATGAAAACATTTCAACTCCCAAAATGGGATTCATCGGGAGTGTGTGAAGAATGTAGACTGCGAGGCGTTTACAGGCCCACGACGACCACCCTTTTAGATCATTAAAATTATATATTTATTCCCAGCTGTTTGCCGCAGCGATATTTTCCAAAATATACGGCCCAGTAATGTGCTTTCCCCGTCAAAGTGAGGCATTCTTTTAGGGAGGATGAGCGCTGGTTATGGAGGAGGACTCTAAATCACATATTATCAACTGGTCTCAGCTTTCTCTTACTGGGATGGAATCTGGCCCCGCTCCACCACAGATGGAAGAGTCTAAATAGGAGGAGACAGTGTTTACCGTCTCATCCCCTCA